>JAJJMA010284074.1:0-15506 GCA_023529015.1 Papaver nudicaule | reverse complement strand
GTTTAGGCTTGCCTTGTTCGACTTTGATCTCCGAGCACTACGAAAGTACCCAGAGACGGTACACTTGTTTTTGCAGGTAAAAACACCTATGAGTATTGTTGGTTCTTGGGAGGCAAAGTTTTATGATTGGGTGTCAGGGACAAATGAAAAAGTTACCATTGCATTTATGATTTATTGTTTTAAACCAATGAATAAAGTGATAAACGTAACAACAAAGGAGTAACATGTTACCAAATAACTTATCTTCATCGTATTGCTAAATAATTTATCTTCATCCTATTGCTTGAATTTGATGGGATATTGACAAGAGTTCCACCATATTTTTTTGCCTCCTTAAATCAATTTTTTCCCTCCTACTGACAAGGCATGCCTACTGTTAACCCTGACACAAGTGGCCTAGCAAATGTAGCTTCATTAGTCCGACAAGGAAGCGACATTAGGCGAAGACAGGGAAGGCCATTTGACATGCATATGACATGCATATGACATTGATTGGTCAATGTCAAGTGTCCGAGGATTTTGAGTTCGCCCAGCTCAAGTAAGCATTCAAGGACATGGAAAAGGTCAAGAGAATGACCTTGGCAGCAGGCCAAAGCTTGGCTAAGGCTTTGGTAATGCATAGGAAGCAATGGCGCAGCCAAACGTGCTATTGTAAGTCCGTACTCAGCCAAAGGTAACAAGAAGGCTAAGGCTTGTGGGCCAAAGATATGCATGAGTTTAGAAGGCTTAATAACATGTGTATGCACTGGTTGTGGCGTCCAATTAAGTGTATCATATGGCCTGGATGGGATGGCGCAGCATGGCTTGGTAAAAGCCCATATGAAGCTTAAAAGTTGGCCAAGGCTTGGATACGCGTGGACTGAGTAGAGGGATGGTGAAGAACGGTTAGGATAACCGTGTTTGGCCCTAGTAACTGAAAAGAACAAGTGGAGCAGCGTTTGGCCTACAACAAGGCTAGCAGTTGGCACAGTTGACGGTTACATGAACTGCCAATGGTCAGATGTCTGGGCATGGCTTGTGCAGCAGTTGCACTCGGTTGGCATTGGCCTAACAATATAAATAGGCCAGATTAAGTTTGTAGTCGGAGTTCTTCGTTTAGGATAGAGAGAGGGAACCCTGGGTGAAAACCCATAGGCTTAGAGAGTGAGTTTTAGGCCATTTTAGGGAGTTTGGCATCACTTGGGAGTGATGGCCTTTTGTATCCCTGTTTTGGGTGAGTTTTGTATTCTTCCTTGAAGTAATGAATTAAGTTGTTGCTTCTAAATATGTGTTCCTAATTTGTATTGATATTGTGTGGAATTAGTAGCATGGCAAAGACTTAATGCAGTATGGGATTCATTAATGGAATGAGAGAAAATGAAGAAAGACTTCCGTTGCCAATCTTTGATGATTGTGGGTGCACTTGAATTGAGCAAATGTGTAAGGCTGAACATTGATGGGTGAAGCTTGATTCACTGAACCATTAGTGTTGCCGAGTCATTCCTAGGACAAAATTGGTTGACGCTAATTTGGAGGTGTGATAGTGTGGTATCAGAGCACGATTTGGCTCTGATTTGGCTTTAATTTGTGAAGATTTTCTCTCTTTGACTCGTGTTGGTGTCATTTGTTCGTGGAAGAACCCATTGAATTGAAGGTATTCAATTGGTAGAATGATAAAATACAAGAGTTTGCTGATTTCTATGGTGCAAGTCAGAATTTTAAGTCCATGATTCTCACAAGTATGCAAGAAGCATAGGCATAAGAAAGGAGGCCTTTCGTAATGTTGTCAATACCAAGTATTACAAGATGTAATGGAAATTTTGCGAAATTCCTTGACACATAGTATGTTGCTGACTTTTGCAAGAGGCAAAAGAAATGAGAGCCCACTATATGACATAGGAGGCAAAGTATCTCATTGTGGCAGTCGGATGGAAGATTATACGTTTCCCTCGTTGCATATACCTTGGTGGTAATGCAAATTCTGGTTGTGGCAAGAAGTTTTGTGGCATGTAGGATGTCATGACAAAAGAATTGTATGGTCAATTCTTATCTAGCATATGCCTTGTTGATAGGCCAAATAAAACAACGTAAGTTAGGGAAAACCGATACACCACGGTCTTACGTTAATCAAAGTTTCTTTGTTGATGCTAGAGATGCACAATAAGATGCCATGAATAGGCATAGTGCATTTGCATCTGGTTGTGAAGTAGTAGTGTTAAAAGGCAAGAGCTAGGGAGCTCAAAGACCGGCATTTGGCTAAGAACCACAGCGGACATTCTTGTCAAAGGCAAATCAGTCATAGTTGCGTGATTTGGCCAAGAGTAATGACAAGGTAAACCAGATGTATATGGACAGGAAAATGAGTTCCAAGTTAAAGGAAGAATACTATCATTGCAGGATAGGCATTGCTTCATGGAACGAAGGCAGCGGTGCCTCATTTGCAAGGGATGTTGGCCTTGTTTACAATGTCCAAGGAAGGGAATTTAGTCCGCAATAGTCATTGGCTAAAATGACTTAACTGAGCACTATGGTGATGCTCATAATCATCAAGTCAATCTAATCCAGATTGTGCAATGTCTTGTACAAGTTAATGCTGCTACACTTGAAGAAGTAGATGCGGGATGAAGAATGACAAAGTACTTTAGGCCATTTTAGGGAGTTTGGCATCACTTGGGAGTGATGGCCTTTTGTATCCCTGTTTTGGGTGAGTTTTGTATTCTTCCTTGAAGTAATGAATTAAGTTGTTGCTTCTAAATATGTGTTCTAGTTTGTATTGATATTGTGTGGAATTAGTAGCATGGCAAAGACTTAATGCAGTATGGGATGCATTAATGGAATGAGAGAAAATGAAGAAAGACTTATGTTGCCAATCTTTGATGATTGTGGGTGCACTTTAATTGAGCAAGTGTGTAAGGCTGAGCATTGATGGGTGATGCTTGATTCACTGAACCATTAGTGTTGCCGAGTCATTCCTATGCCAAAATTGGTTGACGCTAATTTGGAGGTGTGACAGTGAGGTATCAGAGCACGATTTGGCTCTGATTTGGCTTTAGTTTGTGAAGATTTTTCTCTCTTTGACTCGTGTTGGTGTCATTTGTTCGTTGAAGAACCCATTGAATTGAAGGTATTCAATTGGTAGAATGATAAAATGTTTCACTGATCACTTCCATTCTATGGCCACCTCTGAAAACCCTTCCATTGATGATTCAATTATAAATCTTATTCCCTCTTCTATAACTGACAGTGATAATATCATTCTTACTGCCATTCCTACTATGTTAGAAATAAAAGACTCCCTGTTTAGTATGGCAGATGACAAATCCCTCGGTCCCAATGGCTTCCCTCCAAACTTCTTCCAACTAAATTGGGACATTGTGAGGGATGATATTGTTGATATGGTGCAGTCTTTCTTCACAACTGGTTTTCTTCTAAAAGAGATGAATTCCACCTTCATCTCTCTCATTCCTAAGGTTGATATCCCCTCCTCTCCGGTTCATTATAGACCGATCTTTCTTTGCAATACCACTTATAAGATCATCTCCAAAATTCTTTCAAAAAGATTGAAGCCTCTGCTTAAAAAAATTATCTCTCCCTTTCAATCAGCTTTCATTCCAGGTAGGCAAATTAGTGACAACATTGCTATTGCCCATGAGGTGATTCATAGCATGAGAAGAAATAGAAGTAAAAATGGCCAAATGGGGCTTAAGATCGACATGGCTAAAGTCTTTGATAGAGTGGATTGGGACTTCTTGGTTTCTGTCATGAATAAGATGGGCTTTTCAGCTAAATGGTGTACTCTGATTAAAGAGTGTATCTCCACTACTAGTGTTGTTGTGCTTGTTAATGGAGTGCCGGGAAAATTCTTTAAACCATCTAGAGGATTAAGACAAGGAGATCCCTTATCTCCTTATCTTTTTCTATTCTGTATGGAGGCCCTATCTAGAACTATTGCGGATGTTGAACATCAACATCTTATCAGGGGCAACAAAATTTGCAAAACCGCTCCTGCAATCAGTCATCTTCTCTTCGCTGACGATTGCATGATTTTTTGCAATGCTAATATTAAGGAGAGCAAGAATGTATTTTTTATCTTAGATAAATTTAGCAAATGCTCTGGGCAGTTAATAAATTTCTTCAAAACTGGAGTATTCTTTAGTAAAGGTACCTCTCCAGAAATGCAAATTGTTGTCAAAGATATTCTGGGAGTTCAGCATATTTCCATGAATGACAGATACCTTGGTGCCCCCCTTTTCACGCACAAGGGCAAGATATCTTGTTTCAAACCTATTGTGGACAGACTGGAGACTAAACTCTCAGGATGGAAATCCAAATGGCTCTCACCTGCGGGGAAGGCTACTCTTATCAGCAATTCTACCTCCACTGTTAGCATTCATCAAATGAATTGCTTTAAGTTACCTGTTCAGACTTGTAAAGACTTGAATAAAATCCAGAAGGGTTTTTTCTGGGGTAAGGATAAGGAAGGTCCTAAGGGTACGTATCACTTTGAAGGCTTGGAGTACCTAAAAATCAGGGGGGTCTGGGTTTCATGAACATGAAACATTTCAATGATGCTATGATCACTAAAATTAGCTGGAGATTTCTACAAGATGAGGATACTTTGTGGGTTCAAATGGTGCAGGCCAAGTATATTAGGGACGGTAGCATTCTTAACATAAGTCTGGAACCTAAACAAGGTGACTCTTGGTTATGGAAGGGTATGCTGAATGGTGTGGCTAATATTCGAAAGTTTCACATATGGAAAGTTGGAAATGGCCAGACTATACAAATATGGAGAGATAAATGGATCCCAGGATTTCAAGGGGATTTGGTAAAACCTATAAGCTGTCCAAATGATATTACTCATGTATATCACTTGTTCTCTGCCTCTGGGTTTTGGGATGGAAATAGGATTGACAACCTATTTCCACCAAATGTTGCTAGGCTAATCAAACAGATAAACTTTAGACTTTCAGATCAAGATATTGTTACTTGGTCTCTTACGGAATCTGGAAAATTTTCTGTAAAATCTCTATATGAGGTGAAACAGAAAAGAAATTTCATAAATAATGGCTCTTAACCTGATTGGAATTACATATGGAGGTTGGATGTTATACCTAACATAAAATTCTTTATGTGGAGGTGTGCTCATAACATTCTTCCCCTAAATGCTAAAGTTGGAAGGATCCTGAATTACATTGATCCTATTTGTCCTTGTTGTAAGAGCAGAAATGAGGATCTGACACATATATTCATGGAGTGTTTTCATGCTCAAAATGTTTGGGAGGAACTGCAATTGGATATGGTGGAAATCTTCAATAATCAGAATTCTTTCTATGATTGGCTGACCACTTGGAAGAATAACAACGGCATCTTGATTAGAGGGCAAAACTGGGCAGAATTATGTGCCATTGTTTGTTGGTTTATCTGGAAGGCTAGGTGTGACCTGGTCTACAGAAAAGTTAAGCATAATGCGAAGATTACGGTGGGAAAAATTATCCACTACATCTCTGATTATAATAGAGTTATGCATATGGAAAATCACATCCTAAATGACTATTTATTAGGGGTGGGACTTGGGTTGGTTGGGCGGGTTGGAGGGCTTGCCCAAGCCATGCCCGTACTAAATATTCTTTGCCCAGGTTGCCCATGGAACCCGTGGAACCCATGGAGGTGTGCCCACAACCCGCCCAACTTGTATCTTGGGTTCCTCGGGTTGGCCCATGATTCGTGTTTGAAACTGAAAACCGTAATAAAATGAACAATATAAATGACGGCATCAAAAGATTTTCATTAATAATTGTGACATTAATTCCACTAAAAATAATCTCTAAAATGTGCAAAGGTAGGTTATGTATATACACGCACAAATGTTAGTACAATTTATTTTAAAAACAATATTTTATGATAAATCTAGGTAACAAGTAGATTTAGTTACTTCATTTATACTACAATTGAGATACTTATTAATGCAATAATATAATATAAATTTTCTTTCTTAGATTAAAAAATTATATGAAAAGTTATACTAAAAATAATAATAATACCACTAATAAAAATAATTATATAAATTATTTTATAGTTCCGTGGGTTCTTCGGGTTGCTTGGGTTAGAGATATGTGAACCCGTGTTTGCCCAAGTTAGTTCGAGTTGGTAAAATATATGCCCATAGTTGCCCAAAATTTTAAAATACCTAACCCAACCCGCCCAACATCGGGTTGGGCACGGGTTGGGTGGGTTGACCCAACCCAAGTCCCACCCCTACTATTTATACTCAGATTAGCTCCCATGAGATTCCAGATATAGTGCCAACAAATACTACTAATATGAATCTAAATATGGGAATGAAAATATCGATTGGCCTGGTTGAAAATCAGAGAAATAATGATAAAGCTATAAGTCTGATTCTGACTAATTTTGCAGGAAATTGCTCAGGTGCAAGGGGATGGAGAGCTGAGTCCATCACGCATGATCATCTGATCCAAGAAAGTGCTGAAGCGGCTGTTTGGTGGGCTGCAGAAAAATCGCATACCAACTTTTGTTTTGAATCTGATTGTATTGAAGTTCTAAATCACATCAGAAGTTTTTATGCAAAGATTATTCAAGGAAGGTTCATGTGGAAAGATTTGGAAGATTGCTCTTTTGTCCTTAAAACTCTGAATCATGTGACCAGAGAAGCCAACTCTATAGCTTGTAATTTAGCCTTGATCTGTAATAGTAGTGGCACTTGGCATAGTTGGAATGGGCCAAATTTGAGTACCTTGGCTCATTGTCTTAGTCAGTCTTTAAACTCTGCTGGTGCACTGTTATGTACAATGACTTTGGTTTACCTTCTCACTTTGAGATTGATAACAGTAGTAATGAGTAATTGTCTGGTTTTCTTAAAAAAAAAAAAAGGCATTGGCACAACTAGAAAAATCAAGCAAAAACTGGACCACATTGCTTCATGCACCATATTCCCCAGTTAGTTTACTGTAAAACTAAAAACTGTTAACAGCTAAGAATCCTCCAGAACAATAAAAAAAATTAAACTATTCACCCAATGATGTAGGAGTAACAACAAAAGACAACTTCATTTGTCAAAAAGAAATTGTTACAGCAAAAATAGGAGGACAGAATTCATTCTGGGAGAACAAAAGGAATAAATGGGTGAAAAAAGAGAAACTACAAAAATGAAACAAAATTTTTAACTATTGTCAATTTCATCGTTGAACCCATCAATGAAACTAATCAGTTTATCTCCTGATTTTTGCGCATAAATTCGATGCGATGACTTGATCACTCAATACCAGATGTGGTTGTTCAACAATCCATCTTCTTTACCTGCGCAAAATATCATAAAGAAAGATTACAATTAGAGATAATCTAAGTTCCAGTAGTAGCTTTATCAATCGGAAATCAAATTTGTTTACTAACATAAGTTAAATAAATTAGCTTTACCTGAAATGAAAACATATGTATTCAAACGACCACCTATCTTGGTTACTAAGTCTCATTTCGGTAACCAAGTCTCATTTCCGTTTTGGCTACTGCAAACACAAAGAGAGCTTGATTGCAGCCAACACATGGAATTTACATCAAAAGTGCGGTCATCCCATACAAAAGTTCTAGATAAACTGACAAGATGACAGAAACCTACTACCTACACCATGTAATCTTCTTGTCGACAATCATGGGGCAAGCGACCAGACACACATACTTTTCATTTTGGAGAGAACAAAACAAGTATACATACAGCTAACATGCCAAGACTGTAAAGACTGAAATCTAAGTTGTAAAATTCAGATAAACTACAACATACTTCATGCCACTAACTGAATAAAAAAAATACTACTGTATATAGTGAACATTGTTATACCTGCAACAGCAGCATATTCTTAGGTCTTTTAGCTTTCTTTGAGTCTTGCTTTTATCTGAAGCAACTTTCCTCTTGAGGGTCAGCAACAGTCTCCTCTTCTTCTTTAGACTTACATTGACAGTACCAAATCAAAAGGACATGCTGCTTGATAAAATCAAAAATGTTATGCTAGAATTAAAGGGAATCAAAATTTTGTAATGCTTGTTCACCTTTAAAACTACTTCATAACGTGAAATCTCTTGTATTTTTTATTCTTTTTGATTACCCTGAAGATTTGGATGCTGGGATTAAAGCTAAGTTGAACTATATCCTGGAAGGATCAAAATCTTGAAGTAGAAGTCAATGGATATACTCCGCATGATACTTGGTAAAAACGTCTTGCTAATCGACCCAAAAGTGTTATTGCCAGTAAATGGGGGCTATTGATTAAACAGTGGGAGTAACAATATTTTGTATGATGCTTGGCATATCTAGAATAGCAAAACCTTTAACTTGGTGAGCTTTTATAACCTAATGAAATCCCCTTTCACAGTGACAAAAACTAGGAAAATTCTCTCTTTGGTATAGATATCTGGTAAATAAGAAAAGGAAAACGGCAGATTAGACCAAGTGAGCCAAACACTATGGCAACAACACATGACTTGAGATTAGTTCATATTTGCTATGTGCATGCCCTGCCTTCACAAAAACAGATGCATTGTAAATCTATTTTGAGTTTCTTTCTACCACTTCTAATAGGAGACTAAGAACACTTTCTTAGTTAATAAATGCTCAGGTTCCTTTATGTATGCAGCCACTTCTATAATACACTTGCATTTTATGAAACTAGATATTGAAAGCATATTGTTCCTTCAACTGTGCATGAAACCAGATAAAGGTGGACACCAATACATCTACGTAACATGCGATTCACATATATGGCAGTTCGTTTCTCCGTCCATTTCTGTGGTAGATTCAAATTCAAATAACTGGAGCAAAGAATTCTAAATATGAAACAATAACTGCAGAATATATCATATAGATATATATGGTCAATTCTTCAATAGTCTGACTAACATACGCTTAACACTAAACCACCTATAGCTAACTTACCAACAAAGAAAATAAAAGCATTTTTAGGATAAACTTACTTAAACATCACTTTTGCTTATAGACTCCTTTTTCTTCTTCACTTCAAAGGCAGTTTCAATACCGTCAACTTGCTCTGATCCGACCCCATCCTCCTGTGTCTTGCGCTTCTCCTTTTTCTCCCTGTCAGTCACTATATTCTCCTTTGATGCTCCATCTTCGATATCCATGTTAGTTTTCTGTTCATCTGCAAATTCATTACAACTAAGTGACGAACAAACCAGAGTACTAGACCCTCATAAAGGAGGACTAACCAGTACTATTTAAACAATGTTATAACCAGAGTGCTTGACAAACCAAACGGACTCTTACGACTCACTAACTAGACGTATGACTGCTTCATTGTTCATCTTTCTCAGCCATCAACAAATGGTAGTCTAGACCCACTAATATGGATCTTACCAATTTCTTTAAATACGCAAACTGACGAAAACGGACAGTATTTGTTTTCAATCAAAGGAGTAGCTTTTGCATAGGCACTTGAACGGTTGAACAAGGGACTTCACTCAAAGATCGCTAAGTATTTCGGAAATTATAAAACATCACCAGCTAGAGTATGCCTACAACTACTAATACCAATAAGAGAAGCGATTAGATGCTTACCACCACTATGATGATTCAAAACCAATTGTGAATCCATGCTTGTTCCTGACTCCTCTGGTTCTCTCTTCTCATCACCTAAGGTTGTGGCATGGACGGGTAACATCTCGTCCCCTTCAACCTCTTCATCATCACTATCATCCCCAAAAATTTTACCCTCATAATCACAAACATAAGCATCACAATAAACTGCGTACATAAACAAAATCAATTATAAATATTTGAGTTTAATTATTATCAAAATTAAGAGCAGCAAATTCTAATTAAGCTGAAATTTAACAAAACCCTAACTTCAATTTAAATCAACACATAAGCATAAGACAGAGTATCTATAGCCTAACAAAACCCTAACTTCATAAATTGCAAAGACAGAGTATTTATGCTGAAACCTAAAACCCTAACTTCATAAATTGCAAAGACGAGTATCTATAGCCTCCTTTAAAAGACTAGAATCCATTGAAATTGAAAAAGAAAAAAAAAAAAAAAAAAAAGATAGAGTTGTTAAGATGATACATGGTTCAATTTTGACTGTAAAAAGATGGATGGAAAAGATATACTTACTTATTGACTCGTCATAGTTATCATCATCATTATCACTAGATGACCGCTAACACGGTGGACGGGCCGCCCGTCCGAAGAAATCGACCAAGATTTTTTTTTTTTTTTTTTTTTTGTAAAGCAAAAAATGAAAGTACATGCCGCATTTACAAAGATCTACAATTTACACCCAAAAATTCCCTAGCATTAGCAAACTTAGTGTGGCGGACCCTGTAATCCACTGGCAACCACTTAATTTAAGTTCATAAAACAGTTTTCTTACTTAACAGATGATACTAAGTTAACTTGCAAGCATTGATTCTATCTTACGTGAGGGTCTTTATTGGTTTAATACCTTCTATTTCTTTGAAGAAGATATTAACGAGGAATTCAGCACTGAGTATTCCTTCACCAGCTAATCAGATTCCAGCGGCACATTGGACCCTCCTCCTGCTGGCGGCTAAGAATGGTAGGGCTTCGTGTGCAGTGGTTGCACGGGACTGGCAGGGATCTCATATTTGTA
Organism: Papaver nudicaule; assembly: GCA_023529015.1. Lineage (NCBI taxonomy): Eukaryota > Viridiplantae > Streptophyta > Magnoliopsida > Ranunculales > Papaveraceae > Papaver > Papaver nudicaule. The sequence goes on along the minus strand of JAJJMA010284074.1, from coordinate 4,884 downwards.
GTGAAACCAGGATTCTTCCTATCGACATCCCTATTATCGCAGAGGCTAATGGATTCTTGCTTGCAGTCAACCTTGCATCCAAAATGAACTTCAATCGAACTGTTATTGAAGGGATAGTCTTACAGTTGTGAAGCCCCGCTCACTGACCAATCTTTTCGAGTTCCCTGGAGCTTAGCTAGACTCGTTCATGAAATCAAGTCTTCTGCAAACTCTCCTGCTACAAGCTTCAATCACATCAATAGAGATGTGAATGGTGTCGCGCATGCTCTTGCAAAATATGCTTTTCAGCATAATATCCAGAATATTTGGATATCTCCTCAAACCCCCAACTGCATCCTCTCCTCGCTTGATGCAGATTCTAGTTAATGTTTCCTGTTGCTGTTCTTTCTCTTTTGTTTCTTCGGTGTTGCTTTTTCGCCTTGACAGGCCTGTCCATCAAAAAAAAAAAATTACCATGTTTCATTTACCTGACCTTCGTGGAATTCATGTTAGAAACACATATGAACATAATCTACAACATATATAAGTTTTGGAAGGCTCTAACGAATAGAAACAGTGGTACAAGGCACTCCGCTTTCCAGATTCTGACATGCTTTCCTGCACAGACAGTCATACCCAATAGAGGAATTGGGGTACCTAATGTAGCCCGATCTTTCTGAAATTTTTACAGGAAAATAAATATATCATGTAAAACCTACAGTTAAAATTTCAGAAAAATCTAACGGTTAGATACTTATATACAAGAGCTCAAACAGCCCTACTCGGTGTCAAATTCCTGGAGAAGCGTAGTTAGTTCAATCGATCGTTTCAGTGTCCTAAACTGGTCAGAAAATTCCCAAATTTTAACCTGATCTTCCTGACATACTCAATTCTAACATCCAAAATTGGATACAACCCAACTTGTAAATATTGATTTATAAGTAAAACAGTTCGACCATTCCTTGAGATCCTACAGAAACACAGTTAGCTAAGTCAATCGTTTCAGGGTCTTAAAGTGATCAGAACGACCTCAAATTTTAACCAGACCTTGCTGACATATGCAGGTACAACATATCCAAAATTCATCACGAACCAACAATTGAACAACTAGTTACAAGCCAAATAATTTATGTATGTTATAATCAATTAGCAAAATCAGAACTAAGGGCTTATACTTTACCTGAAACAAATTATGAAGCTACCATGAGAATTGCAAAGCTAAAACACACACAACCGAGTAGACAACTTCACCAACCAAGTATAAACAGGATACAGCAACTAGCATTACTATTTCACTTACAAGAAAAAACAATTTTCTCACAACATTAAATTCAGAAATTTAACCAAACAATTCAAATTTGCGGAATATAAATCCCAATATGCCGGATACAAATCCCAACGAGAAAGTGAAAAAGGAATACAAGAAAGGATGTCAAACAGAAACCCCATTTTTGTTTCAGTTCAGTAGTATTTGTAGAAAACCAAGAAATTCAAGCAGCAGTCGCAATAATCCAAATGAACAAACGATCCTGGCTATAGAGTGAGAGAGAGTGAGTATACCTTCGTGTTGTTCGTTTGAAAATGGAATTCTGGAAAATGATTATCCAAGAGAGAATACGGAGGAGTGGAGGACTAAAAGAAGGAACCTGAGAACTCCTAAGCTCCCGGTGTTCAATATAGACAAATCAAGCAAAAACCCAAATATTTACATACCTAATCTTCACCACCACCGTTCAAATCATCATCTTCATTATTAACTACTTGAAACCGAGCTCAAATTGCAGTTCTAGGGTTTTGAGAAAGATGAATTTTAGGGGTTTCAATTAGACAGTTGGAGATGATGAAACGAAGAGGATGATTCAGGTTCTAATTTTGTTGATGCTTTGAATCAGGAACGAAGAGGATGATGAATTCGCAGAGAAAGAACAGAAAGTGGAACTAAGAGGATGATGATTCAGGTTCTAATTTTGTTGTCGTGCCTGAACCGAAAGTGAAAGGAATAAAAAATAAACCGATTGAAAATTTTGAACGAAGGTGGGATTCGATCCCGGGACCTCAGAGTCGATTTTTGTACTGTTTGGACAAAATTGCCCTCAACAATTCTCTTATTTCAAAGCTCCGTGTCCTTTTATGTTATCGGAAAAATTACGCGATGGCCCTTCAAATTTTGGTTTATTTACAAAACTGTCTAAAGGAAAAGAAAATTAAAAATTTACGCCTATATCCTTTTGAGGGATATTTTCGGATATTCACAAACTTGTAAACATGAAATCCAATCTTTTTGTATCAAATTGAAAAAAAAGTCACTATTCATTTGACACAAAGTCACCATATATAGGGTCCTCCCTCGCTTCGCTCGGTCGGCCCAATTATCGAGACAGTATTCCTTTACAAAATCATCGAGATCCATGATTTTCTGTATCTAGGGCTTTTTTTCTCTGACAAATAAACAAAGATTAAACAAACATAACTCAGAGACGAGGGGATGTTAAAATACAGTTGGGTGAATGACAGAACTATCCTTTGCACGAGTGTTCTACCGTGTTTTGTACGATGGGGCCCACATAAAAACGACTTTGTCGAGGCCGGTTCCAATGGGACCTAGGAAATGTGCCCCTTTGCAATCCTAGGTGGACTAGTAAATGTAAAATGCGATAGTGGTGGTTGATGGTAATTCTGTCGACAGATGGAAAAATCATCGTTGATGGAATTTCCATCCTCCAACGGTAATATTTTTGAATTGGTTACCGCTAAAACTGCGGTAAACTTGAATCAAAAATGACACCAACTATTTTCTACTCTCTTCTGCTCTTTTCTACTCTCTTCTACTCTTTTCCACTCTATTTTTAAGATGGAAGAAACATTTAAATTTCTTAATTGGTCCGAGTTGTAAGAGAGGCCGCTGAAAAAAAATATTTTGAGCAGGGCCGTTCCGTTTGCCCCAAAGCAAACAACATTTTTATGCCCCAAAATGTAACAACACTTTTATGTCCATATTTTTTTTGGTTTTGTGCAGATTAATTATTGCCATGTTTTTGTATCTTGTTTAATACCATTGAAAATGTAAGTGTTGAACTTTTCATTTATTTAGGTTCACCTAACTACTGACTACCATCTGGGCATGGAATTGCAAACTACTTACTGGATATGTACATGGAGTTGCAAAGATGCAACTAGTATCAAAACACAAATCTTGAATAAGTTTATGACCTATTTTTTTTCTCTAAGGATAATCCCAAATGCGAAATAAATTTTTTGATGCCCCCTGAGCCTTAATGCCCCGAAGTGGGGCTTGTCCTGCTTTCCCCTCAGGACCGGCCCTGATTTTGAGGGATACAAAAAATAAATAAATAGAGGAATCAAAAAAAAAGAGGAGAATTCAAATTTTGGAAATTAACGAGGTTCAGGTTCCGGCGAGAAGGCAAAGAAATGTTCAAGCAAAAGGCAAAGAAAATATGAAAGTTCAACCCCAAAGGCAAATCATATATAAAAGTGTAACCGAAAGGTAATTTGAAAGTTATTAAAACTGGTAAAAACCCAGGACAATCATACAAGAACGTATCAAATGGAAGTTGCTTCATTTGAAAAAATTCAACAAGGGTTCAAAGATAGTGAGAGAGCAACAAACTGAAATTCCTGAAGAAGATAAACCATTGTTTTGAAGATAGGCAGAGATTTTTCGCCAAGTCGGTTTTTATGCATTAGATTCCTATGGAACCTAGAGAACAAGCCCCTTTGTTAGTTTGTGAAAATGTATGATGTAAAATATCTAAGAAATATGATGATGTAAAAAAATCTAAGAAATATGATGAATGTTAGAATCCTTTCTATATAAGAGTTTTTTATGTGTTCGAAGTTTACTGAAGTCGATGATGATCTTGCTCTTATAAATGCTTTCGTCTGCGTTCGTGTGCCAAACGCACAAGAGTTTAGGCATACGAGTTTTGGCACAAGAGTCAGAATTGGAAGGATCATGACTGATTGTCGTATCCTTGGAAATTACGTGCGTCAAGTCGCCGAAGAACAATGGGGAGGGGATGAAGAACAAGTCGTTAGTTTTTTTTTTCTTCTAAATTTAGTTTGTTGATTTTGTATGGATACTTCATAATTTAATTTGTAAATCTGCAGGAAGCTATGGCATCATCCCTCTATTTCGAAGAGCAAGAAAGGGTGTTTGCATTATGGAGTTGCTACCGCGTGTTGAGACAAAGTCTACCAGGATTTTTCTAGGTGGACTAGAACAAGCAAAAACAAAGTCGGCTTTAATTATGTAATGTAATTTGAATTTCAAATAAACGATGTACTCGGCTTTTCTATCCACGAAGTCGTTGACTGTGCCTATGAACAAATCATGCACATGCAAAAACATAACAGACAATGGTACACGATAAATCTTAACAATGCTTGTTGATTTATCCTGTACCATTACCTTATTATGTTTTGGCATCAATGCGATGCCAAAAAAGCAAACTGGGTTGAAAATCCTTTACCTGAAGTCGTTGAATTGGCTGAACAAATCCTGCACAAGTAAAAACTGTGGAGGGTAAAACCCCTCGGGACACGTGTCAGAGATCTAAGAAGTGGCGAAGCTTCGGGATCAAACCAAAGAAAAGTCCGAGGACACCGAGTAGAGAAAGGCTTCGGACCCTGCCTCGAAGAACCGAAGCCCCAGAGCCATCTTCGGAATACCGCCGAAGGAACCGCCTTACTCGACAAGGATTGACACCACCACGATTGAGTCCATTGTCTTATTAGCTGTAAACAACCCAAGCTCGGCCTATATAAGGCGAACTTGGAAAACATTGTAAGGGTTGGAATTTTTGGGTGTAACCTAAGTGGCGAGAGAGGAATTAGGTATGTATCTCCTCTAGCTCCTTAGGATCATATCCTTGTAGTAATAAAACA
>JAJJMA010284070.1:0-10442 GCA_023529015.1 Papaver nudicaule | reverse complement strand
TATCATGTCGACACGGTGGAAACACCACTGTGTTTTATATTATAGATGGCAATGTGCTACATTTTGATTTTTGATGTGAATGTTTTCTTCATCAATATTGATCATTTTCTATAAGTATCATCTGAATCTGAACTTACAATTTTTTTAGCATAGATATAAGCCAAGATTTGGAAGTGAATACAAGGTTTGGTTAAAGTCAATATAGGACGGTGGAAATTTAAGGTATTTTAATAGAGTTACATGGTCATACGCAAGTACCCAAAGATCCAATTAAGAAAATGCAGCTATTAAGAGCAAGCACTATGGTGGCCTAAGCCTTCTCTATTGAATAGAGAAAGGGAAAGGCGGAAATGGCGAAAAAATGGCAACCACGGTGGTCTTAGCTATTTGGAGACGGAAATTGGATTTCCGTGCTTTTCTGTGCGGAAATCCGATTTCTGTAAAAAAAATTCTGCGGAAATCCGATTTCCGTAAAGAATTTGGGTCATCCAACGGCCTATATTTCACGCCCCAATCCAACGTCGATGATTTAACTTAGTTCGATATTTCTCTAGTTTGCACTCGATTTCAACTGTCAAATAAAAAACCAATAAATATTCCAATAAATATGATGCTATAAAAATTCCCAAAAATACGTTGAATTTTATTTGACAGTTGAAATCGAGTGCAAACTAGAGAAATATCGAGTGAATGAAGTGAAGGCCAAGTTTGAGTGTGAAATATAGGCCGTTGGGGATCTGACGGTCATGAAAAAATAGAAAGATGGATGGTTGGATGTTGAGGTGTAGAGGGGGTGTAAGGAAAAAAAGGTCAAACGGTATTATTTATGGGACGGAAATCCAATTCCCGCATGAATTCTGGGCGGAAATCGGATTTCCGTAAAAAGTTTTCTGCGGAAATTGGATTTCCGCCATGCGGGAATCGGATTTCCGCCTCGCTTCTCTATTGCTATTGCCTGCTACGGATCCGTAGCAGGCAATAGCAAAGCCAACCAATTTCTCTATTGAATAGAGAAATTTTGCACCATAGTAGTTGCATTTCTCTATTCAATAGAGAAGTTCCCCCAAATAGAGAACCATAGTGCTTGCTCTAATGCACTTGTCTAAAGACTCTTGTTTAATGGAGTCGTCACATATCATAGTCAAGTACAATAGATCGTATTAAAAATGCAACTGTTTAACTTTTATGCAGATGGGATGGTTTATTAGTTTTCTCAGTCTAAACACATCTCTGATGTATCGGCATATGAGATGGTTGATTAGCTTCTGTTTTTGTAGTTTTTGTCCAAAAAAAAAAAAAAAGAAAAAAAAAAACTTTTGTGTCGCTGAAAACAACAATCATAATTTTTTTTTGGAAATGATAAAATTCATTTAAAGAGTGCTGAGAAAGCATTAACAGATACAACAAATTTCTATTCCTTCATGAAGGGAAGGAAACAGAATAAGGGAAGCACAATCGTGCTCATACTAATTACTGTTTAAAAACACCCCAATCATGTATGAAATCGACAAACTTAAAATGTTTAAAAGAATCATGAACCCTTGCCCAACTAAATAGACACGCCTTCACTTGAACAATAACCCGCTCTACTGAATTTTCTTTGCTACGAAAAACTCTTTCGTTTCTTTCCTCCCAAATTTGATGCCATATAGCGAAAGGCAAACAAAATTTCAGAAATGTAGTTGGTTCAGTATTGAGTTTCATTTGAACAACAATCATTATACACCCACGGTGCCAGATTCCTAGAGGATTCACACGAACTCTTCTTCGGCAAGCACTAATTCTTACACGAAAACCATAAGACTGTAAATCCCATCTTTTAACTTCGAACCATCAAGTTTGATTTCATTTTGATAGTGAAGGTTATAAATGTAAGAGCTGTGAATTTTTGGGATTCTTAATACAGAAAAAACAGAAATAAGAAAAAGATAGGAAACAAGAAAATTTAATACGGAAAAATAAAATTAAGTCTTCGAAACATGGACATTAAACGCAGTTTATCAATGAACCATTACCAAGAAAATTGTCGAGGCCTTTCCATGTGATGTACTGGTATTTTGGTACTGGCCCCTGCGCAATGGATTAAACAACCTACAAATTTTTATCTGAGTTGATTGTTTAACAATGTACATAATACTTCGTCGGTATGGAAAAATTTGAGTCAAATGCATACATATGAATTATGTTTATACATAATCACTAATTAGAAAAAAGGGATTTATTTGAAATGTGCAGGAGTTACCAATTGATGGAAAATGTGTTTAAAATTTTTGTATATGAAGAAGGAGAGCCTCCACTATTTCATGACGGACCTTGTAAGAACATATACTCTACTGAAGGGATGTTTATTAACACGTTGGAGATGGATACAAAATTTCGAACCAGAGATCCAGATGAAGCTCATGTGTTTTTCCTCCCTTTCAGTGTTGTTAAGATACTTGAACATCTTTTTCATCCCAAGGTTCGGGACAAAGCTGTCCTAGGAAGAACAATTGGGGATTACATCGGTATCATCTCCGAAAAATATCCCTACTGGAACCGAAGTTTGGGAGCTGACCATTTCATGCTTTCCTGCCATGATTGGGTATGTATCCTGGCCAGAATTTCCATTTCATGTATACATATTATGCTCGTCCGAGGTCATTTTTTTTTTCAGTAGCCCAGACAAGTGCACCATACTGCCAGCACAATACCCAAATTTCATCTGGATTACACACTTTTCTCTTTCAGGCATGTTATGCAGATATATATAGAGTAGAACAGGCTGCAGAGCATTACCTATTTGATTGATATACAGGCACTTCCATTTTGGATCAGTGCCAAATGGGAAATTAGCTTTCAGTTAGTATCATATGTAATTATGCTAACTGTATGAACTTGTATAGGGACCTCGAGCGACATGGTATGTGCCTCAGTTGTATTATAATTCCATCCGTGTATTATGCAATGCAAATACAAGTGAATACTTCAATCCTAAAAAAGATGCATCATTTCCTGAAATCAATATCAAGACGGATACCATAACTGGTCTTGTGGGTGGTCCGCCGCCGTCAGAACGTACTATCCTAGCATTCTTTGCTGGTGGAATACATGGTTTTCTGAGAAGACCTCTTCTGAAGCACTGGAAAGAAAAAGATGATGATTTACGTATTTATGAAAAACTTCCTAAAAACATATCTTACGATGAAATGATGCACAAGAGCAAGTACTGCATCTGCCCTAGCGGTTACGAAGTGGCAAGCCCTAGAATAGTTGAGGCCATATATGCCGAATGTGTACCAGTATTGATTTCTCAACATTATGTCCTCCCATTTAGTGATGTTCTTAATTGGACTTCATTTTCAGTTCAGATTTCAGTAAGTGAAATTCCGGATTTGAAGAAAATTCTAATGGATATTCCATATGATAGATATGTTAGAATGCAAGAGAGAGTGAAACAAGTACAACGACATTTTGTCATGAACGATCCACCGAAGAGGTATGATGTGTTTCATATGATCATTCATTCAGTTTGGCTTAGAAGGTTAAATGCTCAGATGATATAGAGGTTGATTAATTTGTAACAAGTTTTGACAGTGTATACAGAAATTTACCATATACATTTAAGTTTGTATGGATAAAGAAGGCAGAGCTGTATAAATAGAAGAGTGCTACCATATTTACAAGAGATCATACATCAAAAGAAAAGAGCTATCACTCTACCAATTTCACTGAAGATTCTAGCAGATGAAACAGTTATTCAGTGGGGGGAACTTTACAGTAGTACAACCGAGTCCCTCCTTTGGAATTGGATCCATCTCCTATAATTTGAAGAGAAAAAAATGTTTTGAAAGGTTAATTTAAAGGTTGGACTGAAGTCCACTACCTACAATTTTAAAGGTTGGACTGAAGTCCACTACCTACAATTTTAAGCCCAGGTAACTAGGCAAACAAATTAAAAAAAATCTCTCCCACCCTAATGTAGACCATGTCATCACCCAATGACTCTACCACCGTACTACAATGACATTTGCACTTATTTATTTAAAATTGGGTTACCTCCCCAACTGTGGCTGGTTTGGTTCAACAAAATACTCGAAAGAAAACCCTTGCAAGAAAAAATTACCTTTGTAGAAGCAGGCGGCCAAGGTCAAGGTCTTTACCACTCTTTTTTACTTACCATCCATTGAAGATTCAGTATCATTTTATTGAAATCTTTAATAGCAAGGGCAAATTTTTTATGGAGGGGTGCAATAATTTGCTTCAGCTGAACTTAGGGTATCAAAAGAGCAAAATTAGGCTTGAAAATGGGCCAAAATTAAAACTGGGCTTGGAAAAACCACACTACCTAAGTTAGGTTTTTTAATTCCAGGGATCGCAAGCTGGCACCCTTGTTTATACTTTATACATTGGTACAAAGATAGAGGTTTTGACGAGTTTCAAATTCAAGACCCATGATTTTACCATTCTATTTATGCAAGTTGGTGTATTTCCTTGCTTGCCTGACGACAGTGATAGCCTACTGCTAGGGTTGCGGTCTCTGATCCAAAAATCAATATCTAGATCTGTTTAACCTGAGTTTGGATCACAGGTGATCAGTCCGACGCAAGACAGAGTCTTGGTAAATCCGTTGGATGGATTGGGGACAACGATCTGGTTAACAATAACGTACGTCTTGTGTTTGCTTTAATTATATAATCAGAGAATATAATGCGGAAAGTAAAGCACACAAAACACCAGAGATTTTTTTAACGAGGAAAATACGACCTGTAGAAAAACCTCGGGACCTTGTCCAGATTGAACACCGCACAGCACAAACTGTCTAGAAACACTAGATTACTATAAGACTTCGGTCTGGGATATAGCAGAGACCAATTCTAGCCCTCCAAGCGAACTGGCTACTGTCGCACTCTTTACGTCTCTAGATCCCCCACAGATCGTCAAGCACTTGATTCCCCTAGCTAACGTCCTTTACATGCATAGGAGTTGCTTTGAGCGTTGTTAAGGGCTTGTGTCAATAATTCTGGCTTTGCAACCTGAATTATCAACTGTATGGTTGAACTGTCCTCTATCAGTTTGACATATACAAAGTGACTTCCTTCGGATTGCTCCAGGTCATACGGAAATCTAATTACAAGCGGGGGCTGACAAGTAAACCGAGTAAACTATGCCCAACTTGTCTCTAGCTCAGTTGTAAAAAGAATCACTTAAGAAACTTATACAACCGGAGCTAACTAGGTCTTACAACATCGAGTGCAGCCGTGCGTTGCTTCCTTTCAACCCTGTGTGTAACGTATCGGTTCTTGAATGGCCTTATTGCAGAAGAGAATGACCGTATAATAGACAAGAACGTGATCAGGTTACCAAGGTTATAAGTTAATCTGATAACAACCACAGAGGTACGTTATCGCCTACCTGTGCTTCCCAACTCTCAAGAGAAGTCTTTATAGTCGTTAGGTAAATCCCACAGAGGAACTGCTACCTAATAGAGGATGACTATACCACAACAAGCTTTCACCTAAGTGAAAAGAGTTTACGATCAATTCCACAGAGAAACTTCACGTATGCTCGATGCTTGTGATTTTCCGTCCTGAAACCCTCTATTTATAGCACTCAATAAGATAGGTTGCTTAGGAATAAAGCAACTAGTTACTTGTCCCACAAGTTTGGTAAAAACCCTAACTTGCAAACCAAGTAACACAGATTTATCTCAATTGGAATTCATTAAACATATATCTGCCAAGTGTTTTATTAGCCCAAAAACACTTCAAGATAGAAATCCAACAGACCAGAGATAATCTTTATCTTATTGACTCATTGGGATTCATTAGATGGACCACCAAAGATATTTCGTGATAACCAAGTCCAGAGATAAAGGAGTCAGAGTTTAACCCGTGTGAAATTCCAGAAGAATTTCCACGTGGACGGCTCGGGAACCGTCCTTCTGAATTGCGACCCAATACATCGAATATGTGGTTCACGTACATGTACGTGTACAAATTGATGTTTTGGAACTCAGAAGTGAAATTCGGAGTCACTGTTCACGAACCAGTTCGGGAACCGTCGTTGCTCAGAATTAGAATTTAAATGGATTCGCTGGAAGTTCTGGGCTGGGCCAGTTCTTAGACGTGTTATACGCCCTCAACTATAATCCACTGGACTCTTGCTCAAGAGTACTCCTTTAGCTTCACCCATATCCTACAAGTGATTTGCAAGCAAACCATTGCTATGGAAAGATGGTATCGAATCTATCTCATGCATTCTTGTAACCTTAGTATTTGTGGGACAAATACGAACATAACACATGGTTATGTAGACAAGAACACGATCTCAATCGCTATTAGTATCTCTACAAAAGTAGCCGACTATTTCGAAAAAATGTTGGAATAATCTTGATGGACCAAAAGTTTACCAGATCTCAGAGTACTTGAAGAAGCTCCGAGCATTTCAAATATAATTTTTAATCTCGAAACACGTTAATTAAGGCATGTTACGGGCAATTTGCATTTCAACTCACTTACTGAATAAATGACCAGTCGGTTGGAAAGAGATAATTCTGACCAAAAATCTAAAAGCTTAACGGGCTACCGAGTACTTGAAGAAGTTCTCCTCAATGAAACCTCTGACTATAAAGCTTAGCAAATGCAAAGTACTTCAATTTTTTTGATATTTTCTGAAGAATATCATTGGGAAGATTACAATACTACGTAACATAGCATGAACATTGAACTTGAAGTTGTAAAATTTGGGAGTATGTCTGGATGCAAAATGAAGATCGTAATACTCGATTCTTTCACACCCACTGCCACGATCCACCATCATAGGAATTATGTGCACCAAATCAAAGATGGGTCAAACATTTGGATTGATAATGCTAATGAAATTCCTAAGGTGTTTCTTTCGTATTTTGCTAATATCTTTGTAGCTAATCCTACTACAATCGACCCCAACGTGTTTCAGAATATTCAACCTCACATCTCAGGAGATCAACAACTCAACCTCTCCAAGCCGGTGACAAATTAAGAAATCAAACATGCTCTTTTTGGAAGCAGTCCTAACAGTGCTCCCAGACCAGATGGTTTCTCGAGCAAATTTTTTAGAAATTTCTGGGATACTGTAGGGCAAGATCTCTGCGCAATGGTACATAAATTCTTTCTTGATAGTTATTTTGCGAAAGAATTCAACCATACGTTCATCACTTTGATTCCCAAGTGTAATCAATCAGAATATCCAACTCAGTTTCGTCCAATCAGCTTATGTAATGTGACGTATAAAGTGATTTCAAAAATTCTAGTTAGTCGCATTCGTCCTCTCCTGCCTCAACTTATAAGTCCACATCAAAGTACTTTCATTTGTGGGAGATCAATTCAAGATAACATCTCGATAGCACAAGAAATCTTCCACAACATTCGAACAGCTCGGACTTCACTCAATCCGAAATTTGCATTGAAGTTGGACATCCACAAAGGTTATGATAAGCTAGATTGGGAATTCATCAAACAAGCACTCTCCTCCTTGGGATTTCCAGAGTGGATTACTCAGAGAATCATGTTTTGTATTCAGTCAGTTACATACTCCATAAAAGTCAATGGAAAACCGCATGGTCACATAATCCCATCTTGTGGCATTCGACATGGCGACCCTCTTTCGCCATATATTTTTGTGTTGTGTGTTGAAATTCTCTCTTTTAACATTACAAGTTTGGAAGCTCCGGGTTCTTTCAAGGGTCTATCTTTATCCAGGAAAGCTCCACGGATTTCACACTTAATGTATGCTGATGATTTACTTATTATGAGTCATGGACCTTTATCCAACTGTTACAACCTGCTCCATCTGTGAAATTCTTACAGCACTTCGACAAATCATGTAATTAGCAAGCCCAAGTTAGTCATTATTCACCACCCAAGATTGTCGGCATCCTCTATTAGACATCTCAAATCCGTGTTTGGATTCGAGACTTCTTATTCTGCACCAATGTATTTGGGGGCTGCTATGGCATGTGGGAGATCCTCGAGAACTAAGTATTCAGGGCTTCTGGATCGTGTTGGTCGGAAGATTCAAGGTTGGAAAGCTTTCACCCTCAATCAAGTTGGAAGACTAATGTTAGTGAAATCCTCCCTGACTCCGATAAAACATCTCTATTGCGTGTACATGTGACAACCAAGATTGATACAATGACGAGAGTTTCTTTTGGGGACACAAAGAATCAGAGAGATGACACAACTCCATCAATTCACAACGGATCTGCATGACGAAATCTGATGGTGGACTTGGAATCCGTAAAACAAGAACAATGAACAAGGCATTAATTTTGAAGAGATTGTGGTCTGTTCACCAGCACCCTAATTCTATTTGGGCTCAAGTGGCTAAAGGAAAATACACCAATAAACCATTCATAACCAGTCCACCACCACTCACAGCAACCCCAGCCCTTTGTGGCGCAGTACCAACAAGGTATGTCCCTTATTCCAACTCGGTTGTATAAAGTGCAAATTGGCAATGGTGTCAACACCAATATCTTTACTCAATCTTGGATTCCCGGTGTACCAACGCTAACCTCTCCAACAAACTGCCCGTGGAGTATTGTGGATGATCTCATCCATCCCAATTGCCAAGACTGGAGACATGACCGGATCAACATCTTATTTCCACATCTTGCTTCTAACATTGCTGCAATTCACCTACCATCTCAACCATTACTGATCAACTTAGATGGTTCCCCACCTCTTCTGGTAATTACTATGTCAAATCTGCTTACCACCTATTCAACCACCACATTCAACCTCCTTCTCCCAAATCCTAACTCCACCAAGAACTTCAATTTCATTTGGAACCTTCACTGCCTTCCCAAGCACCAAATGTTCATTTGGAAGTTGGCAAACAATGCCTTGTCAACTAACTCCCTCCTTCACAACCATCACATCCGAGCCACTCATTTCTGTCAGTCCTGCCTGTCAACCCCTGAAACCTTACAACATTTGTTCTTTGAATGTCCCCATGCAGCTCTATTCTGGGATTTAATCCTTCCCATCATCAATTAATCTACACAAACTTCACATCATCTTCTCAAACCTACCATTTCAAGTAACCCTATCCATTTCATTCACCCCCATCCTCCTAGTAGCCCTCATCGCAAACACATTGAAACTTTGCTCATCATCAGTATGTGGTCTCTCTGGCTACATAGAAACAATATCATTTTCAGAAACTTTTCTCCTCCACCTATTTCCACTCTTTCCCACACCCTCGCCCAGGTGGCAGATTATAATTTCTCTCTGTCTCACAGACTCTTTCTCCAATTCCTGGAGAACAACCTTGTCACCGTCCTAACACTTATGGTCGTCAATCCCACATCATTCTTATTGCCTGGAAACTACCTCCCCTAGGTACACTCAAGATTCATTGTGATGGTGCTGCTCGGATACCCGGGATGGGCAGGAGCTGGTTTTATAATTCGGGGCCAGACTATCACATCATAGCAGCTGCAACAATACCAATAGGTATTTCGTTCGAGCTTTATGCTGAGGGGATATCAATTCTTAAAGGTATCCAAGCGGCAGCAGACACACTCAATGGAGGCATATTATAGTGAAATTTGACTCGCAGCTCATGATCAACTTCCTAAACCACAAAACTACTCCTCCATGGTACTAATTGTCTGCAATTGTGGAGGACATCATTCGAACTGTTGCCATCTTTATTTCAGTGACCTACCAATATGAATATCACGAAGCTAACCAAGTTGCCGACTCTCTTGCCAACAAAGGTGTTGATTGTGATATGACTCAGGGAACACAAGCTACCACACAATCATGGTTAAATACGATTCCTTACTTTGCTCAACAACTTGTTTCTTGTGACTTAAGGGCACAACATACCCTCGTGTAACTTATGGTTTGCATTGATTTATGAAAGTTATGCCTTTTAATCCAAAAAAAAAGAAAAAAAACCAATCTAAAAACACTTTTAGGCATGCTACACAAATATGCAAAGAAAAGAGCAATTCCTGGGAAAGAGATACAGTTAAACTAACATTAGTTATCATGCCACTTGACATCATTTCGCCTTTGCGATCCGGACATAATTAATTCGACCTCAAATCAGTTTGACTCGCTTGTGTTGCGTTATGGAATTTGACCCCTCCTAAAATCTTATGTTGTTGGAGCGAAATGAAAGTAGTGGCGGAACTGGATATGGTAGTTACCCCGGGCTTGGCCAATTTTTACCCCGGATTTAAGCCTAAAACTTATACACTAACTTTTGGCCCAACAAAAATAGGTAGATGGTTTTTGTGGTTTTTAGATGCGCTGATTTTGGCGCTGCAGAGATTTCTTTGGCGCTTCAAAGGGTGACAAAATAGGGTCATCGGGAATCAAAACCAAAAACCCCTTATAAAAATGGACAGTTTTACCCTTATAAAATAGGCTAACGAACAACCATGTTCTTCTCCTCCTTCACTACCA
>JAJJMA010284065.1:0-20584 GCA_023529015.1 Papaver nudicaule | reverse complement strand
GCCTTCTTGGGTGGATTTTCCTTCAACCGCAAGGTCTAGATCCTCTCTAGCATTAAGGATACACATCTCGCCGAGCGGGAAATGCATTGTATCGGTTTACACTCAGTACCTCTCGCAAAACGTTGATATGGTCTCTATGTCATTATAAGGAATCACCGAATTCTCTAATGCGGACAACAAAAGGGAGTTCTCAACAATCTCTTTGACCCGGTCACATTCCAAGTCAAGTGTCCACTTAGTCTTTATACTGAAGTAAGACGATTGGCGCCTTAGAAGACGTGTGGCAAATTTGTGATTCTACAAGATTGAGAAAAAAAAACAACCAAACAAATAAACCAAAAATCAAGTACCAAGTAGAGTTGAGATTATTACTATGGTAGAATATACTATATGAGCCCACGAGGTTGTGTATCCAAATAGAACTTGACCCCATCATCCGTGGGTACTCTGTAAGGTCCTTTCTTTTTCTCTAGCATCAAATGGTCAGGTGGAATGTGAGCATCGCTCTTTTCCTTTTCCTTTTTTTCACCTTCTTATTCGTCACCTTCTTCTTCATCACCTTCTTGGCAATTAACATCCTCCCCCACATCACCACCTCCATCACCACCCTCTTCCTCATCTACTAAACTATCATTGTTTCCATGTAGATTTTCCTCAACATCTTTATTTTCATTGTCCGAAGAAGATGGAACAATATAAGAAGAATACGAATCTTCATGTGGTGGATCATGACATGTTTGTTTTAAACGACGTTTCTTTCGTAGTAGCACCACGAACACCAGCCCCCAAATATTTTTCGCAGCCTTCGCGGGGTGGTCTTTAAGGAGGAGTGATACCATTTTTTTTTCTTTTCTTCCAGCATAAAATAGAACATATATACAAAATGAGCAAGAAATTTGTCATGGTTCTAACATGAATAACAGAAAACCGTCAAAGTTAACAGTAAAAATCGTCATGGCGGCAGTGGTGACTTTTAAAAAACTACAAAATCGTCAAAGTAAAGTGAAGTCGTATTAGTTAACAAGAAATTGTCTTTGGTACATGCATACATATGATGACGATTGAAAAGACGAGGGTACCGAGTACACCACCAATCTTTTATTTTAGTCCACCTATAAGTCAAACCTTGAATGGTTCCTGTACTCAAAAACTCAAGAACAAGATCTCCTTCAGATCTGATTGATTCACACAAGGGAGTCAATAAAAGAATCTGAAAGGCTCTGTCAACAACCAGGTACGATACTTTAATTATAAATGATGAATCAAATATAACGCAGAAATAAAGTAAAGTACACACAAGATTTTTGTTAACGAGGAAACTACAAACTCGTAGAAAAACCCAGGGACCTTGTCCAGTTTCAATACTCTTAAGAATTAAGCCGCCAACACACCTACTCTTAGACTTCGGACTAGCTGGTGCAGACAACATGACCATAATATGACTATTAGTCACAAAGATTTCCCCTTAGTATTCCTACGCCTCCACCCACAGCAAGGTGTTCACGCACATGTACTCCCTTACGCAAACAGACGTCCTTTACTGTCTTACGCAAGAGTTTCCTCACAGCCCATCGCGAGGACTATCGCTACCTGACCTCCAATCAGACGGTTACAACCTTATGGACAACAACCAAATAGCGGCAGGTCAAGTCGCTAGATGATATCCTTGGTAACTAACATATATTTCACCGAAGTCATTTCACACCAAGAGCGGGGATATTTAAGTTTACTTTGGTAATAAACTCCTCGAGATATCGATCAAGGTTTCAAAATAAAAACTCCTGAAAGAGCAACCTTGTCATCCCAGTTGGAATGAAGCAGATAACTGTGGCAAGTACGATATGATATGACCTTGAAGAACAGCGTACCTGCAAAGAACAAATCTAATAACACCAATCTTGATTCCACTCAATATCTATAGTTTAGGCACACAAACTGAAAGCGGCTTGCTGACAAATCATGGTTAGTAGATAAAGAGTATGTTCTAATCACAACGATCTTGAGTGGCCTTATTGCAGAAGAGAAGGACCATAAAATAAACAAGATCGCAAGGTTTGATATACGTGATAGAACAAAGCACAAGTACAATACAAAGAAGACTAGTAAAACATAAACTAGTTTCCCGCAGAGGTACTTCTAGGATTCTCGATCCCTAGAGAAGACGTCCTGGCAATTCTAGACCGAGAGCAAAAGCTCAAAGGTAACTGAAAAGAAAAACGGCAGACACAAGCTATAGATCCGAAGAAAAGCTTGGTAGAGGGATAAAGATTTCAGGAGAGATACCACTCCTATTTATATTGACTAAGGCTTAGCTTTGAAATGACGCTAACTTAATTTCGGAAATTCATTAAAGCACATTTCCATATTAGTTCTGAAATTCCTCACTTAGACTCATAGCATTTAATAAGATCTAATACTATAACATTTTTACATTAATGAAAAATATAATTCATAATTGAAAATATATTTTAAATAAATGTTTCGCCAATATCAATCAAAGCAAATAATACTCATAAGGTATATTTGGATATTTCATTAATTCGAAATATGGTGCTTACCAAATATGCTCCCTGGGAAAGAGCTCATTTCGAAACGTGTCCTTTAGTTTCGAAAATCTCCTTAAGGTATTATTACTTCCAAATGTCGTCATCAACTTTAATAATGTCGACATCACTTCCTAGGCTTTGCTGGACGGGCCAGAGCGATCCTAGGTGGAAGTGGGATTTGGTCCAACGTGGTTCAACGTTCCGCATAAACGTATCCTTATAGACGTGACAAGCCTTGTGTGTTAAGATTAAGTGAACACATAGGTTCAAAGGACATTCCGAATCACGCAGAAAGATATACCATTAAAGTACAGTGCATGATTCAACGAGTAATAGCAAAATGTTGAACCTCATGAGTTCTTGATTCCAATATAGATGATCACGTTAATGATATCCAAGAATTCAAACCAAAACATCAAATGAATATTTGACCGAGTAGTATAATCATACAAAGATCTAATCACGTATAGTATTGATCAGAAATCATGGTCTACTAACTAGAGCGACTAACCATATTTCTGATTATGATTCAAACAACTTAGTTGTACATTGAAGATGAACTAACTCAAACTTCAAACTGAGAATATCAAACTCATTAATTCGTTGAAGCACAAATCAAAATGATAGAGTTTGAACTTCGAAAATACGCATTTTGAGATAACCAAATTAAGGTTTTGAAACCTACATATTATTTGGCAGAAACCAGATTAAGGTTTCGAAATCTAAAGTTCATATATGACCAGAACCGAATTAAGGTTCCCAAATCAAGTGTCCATATAGCGAAACCAAAGTGAGGTTTCGAACTCTAGATTTTGTTTAACGAAACCTTGGTTAAGGTTTCAAAACAAGAAACACATATTATGCTCGTCACAAATGTTTGGTGTCGAACTTTAGAGTCCATGTGGTCAAGAACCGTTTCAGCATCACACCTTTTTAGCCTTGACACACATGTTATATTTCCCGGTTCACATAAACCTTTAGGAAACCCCAGGGTCTTTTCGACCTTTTTAGAACTCACATGGTCAAGACACATTGATCTCGATTCCCAAGTCACTGTTAGTCAGCAAACACAGTTTCGAACTCATGTTTTCTCATTGGTCACAATATTTTGTTTCGGACCAATAGCTCATGGATACGAAACCAGATTATGGTTTCCAAATCAACGTTTAGTTTTACCAAAACCTACATTGAGGTTTCGAACATTGAAAATCCATAAGATGAGATAAGAAGAATATGGTTTCGGAATCCAGAAGTATGATATGGCATACGAAATGTTCATATACAGAATCAAGTAAATGGTTCAGAACTTCAGTATCCAGAGCCAAACCAAGACGTAGTATTTGATGCTCAGAACAACAGTATATCTACACAACAGAAGAGTGAGTCACAATCTCACTTACATTCAGCTCATACAAGTATTTGCTAATCAATCTGACAGAGTCAAACTGGGTAAGTATAGACACAATACTGTGATGAATTAAATCTCGTAGTACTGCCGAGACAATATCACACTGCTATATCCAACTCGGAGGTTTTAGGAAAAACCTTATATTACTTAGAGACAAAGAAGAAAAGAAAGCTCTAAGCAATATGGAACGTCATAACTTCAACAACAATATGGCAAGCGATAAAGTGGAGTTATATCTTAAGACACACTGATCAAAAGTGATCAAGTCATAACGTAAAGCTCAAGAAGAGAGTTATGTTTTTGTCTTTTGTAGCACAAGTGTAAAAGATGATGGGAATCACGTTATTTAGATTCACTAACCTCTTGAACGATGAAGGCGGATGTCTTCGTTTGATCTTCAGTCTTCTTCAACTCTTCAAGTAGTGATTCTAAATCCTACCAAAATCTTTCACAACCCAAAGCTAACTCACTCATGACTTTACCTAATGTGTGTTGTTTTAGCGGTCGAATTTTGATCACTAAATTTGATAACTAAGCTTGACATACCAACACTTAGTGAGGTTGACCGAGCCATGGTCTAACAATCTTCCTCCTTTGTAAATTTTATTGACAAAAACTCTTTACATAAATGAACGAGAAATTGAAAACCTAAGTTCTACGCTTCGAGTTCTTCTATTTAGCTTGACAGCACACCAATAGTACCTGCAAAATATGTCAGTCTGCAAACAAGATATGTACTATTGAAAAACCAATGATAACCAATACACTTACTCCCTCTGAATGTAAGTTCTA
This sequence comes from Papaver nudicaule, assembly GCA_023529015.1. Lineage (NCBI taxonomy): Eukaryota > Viridiplantae > Streptophyta > Magnoliopsida > Ranunculales > Papaveraceae > Papaver > Papaver nudicaule. Next base: position 15,838 of record JAJJMA010284065.1, on the reverse strand, counting down.
ATGTCTATCAAGGCCGACGTATTGTTATCAACTGTAGCACAACGCGAAAGTCTACTGTGCTAGTTACATCTACTGTTACTCCCCCTTAGTTAATGCTTTCATTCATTTTTCAATATACGCACATGCATTTTTCTCCCCATACGACACTGCTTACTGTCAAAGACCAAGCACTGAACGAATCAAGCTATCAATATTTCTCCCCTTTTTGTCAAAAAGAATTGACAAAGGGTCTCAAAAATATCTGGGTTCGAGATAAATGCTCAAGTTCAGAGAACTCGATTCAAAATATAAGAATGATTGCATTCATAAGGGTCGGCATTTCGACAAGTTACACAAAATATATATAATAATCAGCACAAGTAACCTGTCAGGAAATATAAAAGATATAAGCAGATAGGAGTTATATTCCCTGTAAATTCCACAACCATGCTCCCCTAAAGATATTTTTCTATTAAGCACAAGTTCACAAAAGAACTCTCCCCCGTTGGTTGTCATTCCCTCGGACATGAGAACAACGGAATAGTCTTTGCCAGAGAAAGATTGAGATCTGGTTTTGGATTTTCGAACACGTCCGTAGTCTTACTAGATTACACCAAAACCAATAATTTATGCGTATACTATAACTCTAGTCAAAAGACATCAAGTATCCAATAGTATTGTGACTAGCATAAAATCAATCTCCTCCTTACATAGTACACTTATACCTGCGTACAAAGTCATTAGTACAAACATAACAGCCACAAACATAAGGAGGTCATGATATCAAGATATTAAAACAATTATAGATCAGCTCCATAGGAGATAAAGGAATTATCTTAACAACTTGCAACATACATTCATAATAGATTCGAAAACATTGAATCAAATGTTGCATTCGAAACTGGCGTAATATTTTTGTTTTCGATTTTTTTGATTTTTAATTTCGAATATAAACAGAATCGAAACTTACGCAATATATTTTTCTTATTGTTTTTCGAAACAAAAATTAACACACAACTCAAATAAATAGTAACTCTACTAATAATTTTTATTTTATTGGATAACATGAGATAGTTTGAGACGATTTGAATTCCAATGACTCATCTATTTAGGCGTATCGGGAATAGTTTCTTCTTCAATGGGTTGAGTTAGATAAGCTTCCCAGTCTTTTTCAAGAGCAGACATCCTATTTTCAAAGCAGATGAAGTTTCCATTCATGGTCTTCACATTGTCTTTCATTTTTCTATCAGTAGTTCTTATCTCATTCAACACCATCTCCATCTTGATTGAGATATTCTTGATGTAGTCTTCTATGGATGACAAGGTTGGAGCATTGTTTGAATCTTCAAATTTCTCATTGCTTATACAAGTATTGTCATGATCTGATTCGAAACTGTTAGGGCATTGTCCGGTCAAACCCACTAGCGTTGGTATGTCAAGCTAGTTGTCAGTTTTAGGTGTCAAAACTCAATCTTGATTTAGCCTACTAGAGTTTAAATTTCGGAATTGGGATATAGACAAAGTAGTAGACCTTGAAGACGAAGACTGTGAAGACAAAGAAAACATCAATTATTCTTCATCGACAAAAGGTTAGTAGGAGTTATGACTATTATGGAAATTCTTATATTCTACTTATTCTATCTTTTGAAATAGTCGGCTACTTTAATAGAGATACTAATAGCGATTGAGATCGTGTTCTTGTCTACATGACCATGTGTTATGTTGGTAATAGTTCCCACAAATACTAAGTTTACAACAATGCATGAGATAGATTCGATACCATTTGTCCATAACAATGGTTTGTGAAAAGATGAGGGTACCGAGTACACCACCAATCTTTTATTTTAGTCCACCTATAAGTCAAACCTTGTCGGGTTCCTGTAATCAAGAACTCAAGAACAAGATCTGATTGATTCACACGAGGGAGTCAATACAAAAATCCGAAAGACTATGTCAACCAACCAAGTACGATACTTTAATTATAAATGATGACTCAAATATAATACGGAAATAAAGTAAAGTACACATAAGATTTTGTTAACGAGGAAACTACAAACTCGTAGAAAAACCCCGGGACCTAGTCCAGTTTTGAATACTCTTAAGAATTAAGCCACCAACACACCTACTCTCAGACTTCGGACTAGCTGGTGCAGACAATATGACCCTAATACGACTATTAGTCACAAAGATTTCCCCTCAGTATTCCTACGCCTCCAACCACATCAAGGTGGTCGCGCACATGTACTCCCCTTCGCAAACTAACGTCCTTTACTGTCTTACGCAAGAGTTGCCTCACAGCCCATCACGAGTACTATCGCTACCCGACCTCCAATCGGACGATTACAACCTTATGGACAACAACCAAATAGCGGCAGGTCAAATCGCTAGATGATATCCTTGGTAACTAACATATATTTCACCGAAGTTGTTTTACACCAATAGCGAGGATATTGAGTTCACTTAGGCAATAAACACCTCGAGATATCGATCAAGGTTTCAAAACCTAAACTCCCGAAAGAGCAACCTTGTCGTCCCAGTTGGAACCAAGCAGATAGTTGTAGTAAGTACGATATGATATGACCTTGAAGAACGGTGTACCTGCAAAGAACAAATCCAATAACATCGATCTTGATTCCACTCAATATCTATAGTTTAGGCACACAAACCGAAAGTGGCTTGCTGACAAATGTAGGTTAATAGATAAAGAGTATGTTCTAATCACAACGATATTGAGTTGCCTTATAACAGAAGAGAAGGACCATAGAATAAACAAGATCGCAAGGGTTGATAGACGTGATAGAACATAACACAAGTACAATACAAAAAAGACTAGTAAACATAAACTAGTTTCCCGTAAGAGGTACTTCTAGGCTTCTCGATCCCGAGAGAAGACTTTCACGCAATTCTAGACCAAGAGCAAAAGCTCAAAGGTAACTGAAAAGAAAAGCGACAAACACAAGCTTACAATTCCGAAGAAAAGCTTGGCCAGAGGGATAAAGCTTTTAGGAGAGATACCACTCCTATTTATATTGACTAAGGCTTAGCTTTGAAATGAGGCAAACTTAATTTCGGAAATTCCACAAAGTACATTTACATAATAATTATGAAATTCCCCATTAGTCTCATAGCATTTAATGAGAACTAATACTCTAGCATTTTACATTTAAGAAAAATATATTCCATAAAGAAAATATATTTTTGAAAGATGTTTAGCCAAGAACAATCAAAGCAAATAATATCTTAAGGTATATTTGGATATGTCTTTTAATTCGAAATATAGCGCTTACCAAATATGCTCCCTGGGAAAGAGCTCAATTTGAAAACGTGTCCTTGTTTCGAAAATCTCCTTAGATATTATTACCTCCAAATGTCGTCACCAGCTTTAATAATGTTGACATTACTTCCTTGGTATTGCTGGGCTAACCAGACGAACCTAGGTGGAAGTGGGATCTGGTCCAACGTGGTTCAACGTTCCGCATAAACGTATCATAACAGACGTGGACACGTAGGTTCAAACATTCCGAATCACGCAAATAGATATACCGTTGGAAGTACGGTGCGAGATTCCACGAGTAACTAGCAAAATGTTAAATCTCCTGAATTCTTGATTCCAATATAGATGTCACGTTAATGATATCCAAGAATTCAAATCAAAACATCAAATGAATAAACAAATGAATATTTGATCGAGTAGTAAATAATACGAAGATTTTAAGTATTGATCAGAAATCATGTGTCTACTTATCTTAAGCGACTAATGATATGTGTCTAAAAACACCTCTCTAAACATCTATTGATTACACTTTCTTTAGCTATTTTTCTTGTAAAAGGTGCATTTTACGCTTTGTTTGTGTTTCATAGGAAATTTGGAATAAAAGGAGAAAAAGGTGTCAAAGTATTACTAAGGGGCAGCCAAAGTGTTAGAGGACAACCGCCTGGAAAGGACCAGATTTTGTAGCCCAAAAAGGACGCAAACGGGTGAGCAGAGAAAGTCAGACGAAGAAAAGCTGAAGAAGTCGGCGCACATGGCAGAGAAGGAAAGGGAGAAAAAGAAGAAAGAGACGTGCGCAGCATAGGGGACAACGGGTCCCACTGGCACCACTCATTTAGGCTAGAGCACGTGAAGGAGAAGAAAAAAATCAACATTTTTGTTGACGCAATCCAGTGCTGACACGCAGCTGCTTCGAGAATCTTTGATGTATCAAAAATCATCGAGTTTGATGTACTGTATCTTCCGATTTCCGACACGTGGCGAAGAGTTGATATGAACTGTTCATTTATAGGATATATATCCTTATGTTACTACGGAGTACACACGATCAGCACCACTAATTCTTTCTACCGCCAATCAATCTTGCGGATATTTTTGCATGCTTATAAAAGACGAATTCTAGAGGGTTTTCGGGATATCTTTTGGCTTTGGAGTTTCAGCCAGAGGGAAGAGGAGACGGCCAGGTTCTGAAGCGCAGGAGGAGGAGGATACGCTGCCGACAACAGTGAAGATTCTTGTTCTTATTTTGTTATTATTTTTAATGGGTTTTGAGAAACCCACCTCCATGTGTTGCTAGAACTTGTGACTAGGGTTTTAGGCGGAAGCCAACTTTTATTGTGCACTCACATAAACTCCGTGATGTTATTTCGTAACGATTTTAATGATTACTAATTTCACTTCTTATAGCTTGGTGTTTATTCGTATATGTGATTTCATCGATTATTTGTGCTTTTCATTGATGTGTCGTGCTTGGGTTCAATTCTTTGACGGTGCATGCTTTAGGATTGACAAAAGAATGCTTTAGAATTACTACATTAGAAGCGAAGGAAATTATACCGGTGAAACATATTTATTATGATTTTAATATCTTCCGAGAACGTGAGATTTATTTCAATATTCGTCTCGAGTTATATAGAAAATACGTCTTGGAGATTCATTGTGTGCATGATTGAATTGGTGGAAACCTGGATACCCTAATTACCGACTTCCTCGTTGTTTATTGTTAAGATATTTATTATTTTATTTCGTTCTGTCTTGAAAATCTTATTTCCGGTTCATAAATTAGGAATATTAGTTACGATAATTTCCACCGCTCCCTGTGGGTTCGACCTGTACTTGCCATTGTCTACTAGTTAGACACTGTGCACTTGCAGTATATTATTGTAGGTTTCCAAACCTATCAACTAACCATTCTTCTGGTCATGACTCAGTCTCACTTAGTTGTACATTGAAGATGAACGAATTCAAACTTCAAACCAAGAATATCAAACTCATTAATTCGTTGAAGCACAAATCAAAATTTAGAGTTTGAACTCCGAAGTTACGCATTCTGAGTCAACCATATCATGGTTTCGAAACGTACATTTGTTTTGGCAGAAACCAAATTAAGGTTTCGGAACCTAAAGTTCATTATATGACCAGAACCATATTAAGGTTCCCAAATCAAGTTTCCATATAGCGAAACCTAAAGCTTGGTTTCCAAATCTAGTCTATGTTTAACAAAACCTTGGTTAAGGTTTCGAAACAAGAAACACATATTAAATTCTCCACAAATGTTTGATGTCGTACTTGAGAGTCCATGTGGTCTAGAACCGTTTCAGCATCACACCTTTTTAGCCTTGACGCACAGGAATATATTTTTCGGTTCACATAAAGCTTTAGGAAACCCCAGGGTCTTTTCGACCTTTTAAAACTCACATGGTCAAGACACATTGGCCTCGATTTTCAAGTCACTGTAAGCCAACAAACATAATTACGAATCTGTGTTATCTCATTGGTCACAATGTTTAAGTTTCGGACCAATATCTTATGAATACGAAAACCCGATTATGGTTTCGAAATCAACGTTTAGTTTTACCAAAACCTACATTGAGGTTTCGCACATTGAAAATTCATAAGTTGAGATACACAAATATAGTTTCGGAAACCAGAAGTGAGATATGGCATACAAGATGTTTATATACAGAATCAAATGAATGATTCAGAACTTCAGTATTCAGAGCCAAACCATGACGTAGTATTCAGATCTCAGAACATCAGTATTTCGAGTCTACACAACATAAGTGTGAGTCACGATCTCTCTTACATTGGCTCATATAAGTATATGCAATCAATCCGACAGAGCCAGATTAGATAAGAAGAGACACAATTATGTGATGGATCAAATCTCGTAGTACTACCGAGATAACATCGCATTGCTATATCCAACTCGAAAAGGTTTTAGGAAAAAACCTTTATATTAACTTAGAGACGGAGAAGAAAAGAAAGCTCTAAGCAATATGGAACGTCATAACCACAACACAAATATCGCAAGCGGTAAAGTGGAGTTATCTTAAGACACACTGATCACAAGTGATCAAGTCATAGCGTAAAGCTCAAGCTGAGAGTTATGTTTATGTCTTTTGTAGCACAAGTGTAAAAGATAATGGAATCGCGTTATTTAGATTCACTAACCTGTTGAATGATGAAGCCGGATGTCTTCGTTTGATCTTCAGTCTTTCTTTAACTCTTCAACTAGTGATTCTAAATCCTACCAAAATCTTCAACAACCTAAAGATAACTCTCACATGACTTCACCTAATTGTGTGTTGTTTAGCGGTCGAGTTTTGATCACTAAAGTTGACAACTAAGCTTGACATACCAACACTTAGTGAGGTTGACCGAGCCATGCTCTAACAGTTTGCTTGCAAATCACTTGTTGGAAATGGGTGAATCTAAAGGAGTACTCTTGAGCAAGAGTCCGGTGGATTATAGCTGAGGGCGTCTAACACGTCTAAGTACTGGCCCAGCCCAGAACTTCCACCGGATCCAGCTAAACCCTAATTCTGAACTAAGGCGGTTCACGAACCGGTTCGTGAACAGTGACTTGGGATTTTCTCCTGAGTTCTAATGCATCAATTTGTACACGTACATGTACGTGAACCACAGATTCGATGTATCTGGCCGGAATTCAAAACGACGGTTTGCGAACCGTCCAAGGTGAATATTCTCTGGGATTTTCACACGGGTTAAACTCTGACTCCTTTATCTCTTAGTTGGACTTGTTTATCACGAAATATCTTTTGTGGTCCATCTAACGAATCTCAATGAGTCCATAAGATAAATATTATCTCTGGTATGTTGGATTTCTATCCTGAAGTGTTTTTTAGCTAACAAAACACTTGCCAGATAAATGTTTAATGAATTCCAGTTGAGATAAATCTTTGTTTACTTGGTTTGCAAGTTAGGGTTTCCTAAACTTGTGGGACAAGTAAATAGTTGCTTTATTTCTAAGCAACCTATCTTATTGAGTGCTATAAATAGAGGATTAAGGGACGAAAAACCGCAAGCATCAAGCATACATGAAATTTCTCTGTGGAATTGATCGTAAACTCTTTTCACTTCGGTGAATGCTTGTTGTGGTATATTCATCCTCTATTAGGTAGCAGTTCCTCTGTGGGAATTACCTAACGACTATAAAGACTTCTCTTGAGAGTTGGGAAACACAGGTAGGAGATTGAGACCTTAGTGGTTGAAATCGGAGTAACCTGTAACCTTGGTAACCTGATCACGTTCTTGTCTATTCTACGGTCCTTATCTTCTGATATAAGGTCATTCAAGAACTGATACGTTACACACAGGGTTGAAAGGAAGCAACGCACGGCTGCACTCGGTGTTGTAAGACCTAGTTAGCTCCAGTTGTATAAGTTTCTTAAGTGATTCTTCGTTTACAACTGAGGTAGAGACAAGTTGGGCATAGTTTACTCGGTATTACTTGTTAGCCCCCGCTTGTAAGTAGATTTTCGTATGACCCGGAGCAATCCGAAAGAATTCGTCTTACGTATGTTAAACTGAAGAAGACAGTTCGAAACATACAGTTGACAGTTAAGGTTGCAAAGCCGCTATTTTTGACATAAGCCTTTAACAGCGGTTAAAGCAACTCCTATGCCTGTAAAGGACATCATCTAGGGGAATCAAGTGTGTGACGATCTGTGGGGGATCTAGAGACGTAAGGAGTGCGACAGTAGCCAATTCACTTGGAGGGTTGGAGTTGGTCTCTGCTACATCCCAGACGGAAGTCTTATAATAGGCTAGTGTTCGTAGACAGTTAGTACTGTGCGGTGTTCAATCTGGACGAGGTCCCGAGTTTTTCAACAGGTCGTAGTTTCCTCGTTAATAAAATATCTGGTATCTTGTGTGCTTTACTTTCCGCATTATATTCTCTGATTATATAATTAAAACAAACACAAGAAGTACTTTATTAATAACCTGATCGTTGTCCCCAATCCATCCATTGGATTTACCAAGACCTTGTCTTGTGTCGGACTGATCCCTTGAGATCCAAACTCAGGTTATACAGATTTGGGAATTGATTTTTGAGATCGTCCTGTTCTGACCATAAGACTCACGGGCCCAAACGAAAAGTTGGTAGTATTTCGGTACCCCTGCTTTTTCAGAAACAGACTCTTTTGTTGCGAAACAAAATAGTCCAGGCTTCATTTGATTTATGAGAATCACTACCAGTTGAAGACATAGTTCCAGAAATGAACTAAGATTGATTCTTCCTTGGAGTACACATTGTTACCAATATATACTTCCTCAAAGATATCAGGAATTGAATGAGGAAAATATTTTTAGGATATTTTTAATAAATTTCGAAAACAAGATTTTATTATACATTAATGTGTCATCTAGATATTATGGGAATAAAATCAGATACTTTCCAATCTAGAGATGTCTAAAATAAATGAAAAATAATTCCCTAAGTCTATAAGACACATGTGACAACTATTCATGTTATTTTGATAAAGGCAAATGGTTGCCTGTATTGGTAAAACAATTATTACCTTTTGAATTCGAACCTAGCCTAGTAATTTCTGAATCCATTTTAACAATAACATTTTTATAACTAGTTATGAGGTTGTCCATTTCAATCATTTCATTCGAAGGTTTTATATCAGAGTTTGCGTTAAAGGTATGAGGTCTTCTCTGAGAATTAGGATGACAACGATACTGAGGTTTTCAATTTTTCTTGTTGTCTATAGAGCCAGTTGACCTGTTATTAGATTTTTATTAGGTCTGCGATTATGTTGGTAAAACGAATCACTCTGTTTTCTGAGTTTTTTACAAGATGGAATTTTCCTCATGGTACTTGGTTTGTTAGAACCATGTACGTGATTATTGTTCCTTCTACGATTTTGAGAGAGTGTGTTCTTTATTTTACTGATGTCAGTTTACACTTTCGAATATCATTACTCATTTTGGCAAGAACTTTATCATCTTGATTCAGAGAATCAGAAGTTTGTTCAACAGTGTTTAGCTGTTTTGAAAAACATTCATAAAATTTATGATGTTTTGTAGTAATGACTTGAACATTTTTCTCTAAATCACATAGTCTTTGTGAGAATGCTTCTTACAAAGTTTCCTGAGCATTCAACCTTTCTAAGATATGATGAATAAAATTAACATTACCAGTTCCATTGTCCATTTTGCATTCAGCGAACGATGTGAAGTGTTCCTTGGTACATTCGGTTTCAGAGACGTAATCAAGGGTAGCAGCATAAGCCTTGCTTCTCCAGTTTGGATCTTTGTTAGGACATTCCATACAAATGTGACCAAAAGCTTGACATTTGTAGCACTGTGGAACATAATCATCATCATCCCAAGTTTATTCTTTTTCTTTGGATGGAATGTTTCTCTTACGAGGAGTAGTCCATGAACGCTTGGAGGAATTTCGTCTTTTTTCTCTCCAAAGTCGTTTGAACTGTTGCGAAAAGAGTGAGACGAGTTATTCAACCTTAGTTTCAATGTCATCATCCTCTGTACAATCATTTGTGGACTTTTCTGAGCAATTACTTGCTTTGAGTCTGTTAGGACATTGTCCGGTCAAACCCACTAGCGTTGGTATGCCAAGCTAGTTGTCAGTTTTAGGTGTCAAAACTCAATTCTTGATTTAGCCTACTAGAGTTTATATTTCGGAAATGGGATATAGACAGAGTAGTAGAGACCTTGAAGACGAAGACTGTGAAGACAAAGAAGACATCAATTATTCTTCATCGACAAAAGGTTAGTAGGAGTTATGACTTTATGGATATTCTTCTATTTCTACTTTCTCTATTCTTTCGAAATATAGTCGACTACTTTAGTAGTGATAATAGCGATTGAGATCGTATTCTTGCGTAACATGGCTTTGTGTCATGGTGCTGCTAGTTTTATATTTTTTAAGAAGTTACAAAACTTAAAGTACTTCTTGAAAAAGTGGCGTAGGGAGCAGTTTGGAGGTATTAAAAGAGAGAAGAAGGAGCTAGCTGAAAGAATTGAGCTACTAGATTAGATGGAGGAGACAAATGCATTGTCTACGGAGTTGTTTGAGGAGAGAATGCAATGCTTGTTGAGGTTGAGGCACATTGAAGCTTTGGAGGCTAGGAAGTGGCGTACTAGAGCTAAACATAATGACTTCAGGCGGGGGATTCTAACACTGGCTATTTTCATAGGAAAGCCAGTCCAAAAAGGAATAAAAACACCATAGTAAGTTGGAAATTGATGGAGTTGAATGCTTTGATAAAGATAACATTAAAATGGAGATGGGGGGGTATTTTTTGGGGTTGTTCTCTGAGCAAAACGATGTTGGTTTTACTTTGGATAACTTGGATTTACCTGTTTTTGAGGTGTCAGAAAGACGGAGATGGAGATAGAGTTTTTAGAAGAAGACGTATATGCAGTAATTAAGAACTTTGGGAATAATAAGTCTCCAAGACCCTGATGGGTTACAATGGAGTTTTACAAACACTGTTGGTAGGTGATTAAGGGTGATTTTATGAAGTTGATAGAGAAGTTTTATAAGTATGGCACATTGGACTGGAGACTGAATTGTTCTTTTATTTCTCTTGTACCAAAGAAGATGGATTCATGCACTCCAATAAACTATAGGCCAATAAGTTTGTTGGGCAGTGCTAGAGTTTTGTCAAAAGTGTTGGCAAACAGGCTAAAAAAGTGATGAATAAGTTAGTGTCGGACTTTCAGGGTGCATTTGAGAAGGAGAAACAGATTCTTGATGGTGTGTTGATTGCAAGTGTGTGCATAGACAATAGAATGAAGGAAGGAAGGCCAGGATTGTTGTGTAAGATAGATATGGAGAAAGCATTTGACAATGTCAAATGAAAGACCTATTTGGAGAAGCATGGCTTTGGGAGTAGGTGGATTTCTTGGATTTCATGTTGTATAAGTTCAGCAAACATAGTTGTGTTGGTGAATGGGAGTTCAACAGAAGTGTTTAAGCCATATAAAGGGCTGAGACAAGGGGATTATTTATCCACATTTCTGTTTTTATTGGTTGCAGAGATTTTGTCAAAGCTTATTGTGGATGATACTCAGAGAGGGCAGCTAACTGGCTTTCAAGTTGCTCAAGACGGAGTCATGATCTCACACTTGCAGTTTGCTGATGATACAATCATTTTTGTGGATGCAACTTTGGAGGAAGTGAGGAGATTATTGTTATTACTAGCCACTTTTGTATTGTTGACGGGTATATATGAAGCTTAATCTTGAGAAGAGCACTATGATAAGTGTGGAAGCTGAAGAGGTGGTGAAGGAGTTGGCAGTGGAGTTGCCTATAAAGTACTTGGGTTTACAATTAGGTGCTACACCAACTTGTGAGTCTGTTTGGGATGATGTGGTGAAAAAAATGGAGGTGAAGCTACATGGAAGAAGAAATTTTTGAATAAAACAGGAAGGTTAGTTTTAATCAAGAGTTGCCTTTCAAGCTTACCAATTTTTTACCTTTCATTGATACATATGCCCGTGAGTATGGAGAAGAAAATAACAAATTTGATGTGGAATTTTCTATGGGACTCAAATGAAAATAAGAAGAAAATGTGTTGGGTCAATTGGGGGAGATATGTAGACCAAAGAAGATAGGTGGTTTAGGTGTTAAAGATTTGAGGTGCACCACTAGAGATCTAAAGGCTAAGTGGGTGTGGAGGTATTCAAGAGAGATGTGGGGTCATAAAACCATCAATACATGTGTCAGGATCCCAGGAGCAGGATGGCAGGTGAAGGGCCGCGAAGCATGGAATAGAATCCGAGAAGATCTCGTGTAGTAGTGAGTTGTCTTAATCGAATATCTGGAAAGATGTGTACTTAGTGGAAGACAGCCTGGAAGACATCGAAGGAAGCAGATTCGACACCAGGAAATTCGTAGTCCTCGATCAACGCTCTCGAATAAAAGGCATCGAAGGAATAACTACTTCGAAAGCAACTCGAGGTCCACCGACTTACTCAACAACTTCAGACACCCACGATTGTGTATTTTGTCTTATTAACTATAACCCACTTGTAAGTCGATCTATAAAAGGGGAGCTCGAGCTCGGTTGTAAGGGTTGGATTTTTTCGATAAACCTTGGGACGTTTTGAGAGATACTAGGTTAGTAATTATTCTCCTCGGGTCTTTAAGCACATGATCCATGTAGCATTAGCCAGAGAAATATTTTACATTAATGATACTTGGTTCTTCACTTTGTCCATAGTTATTAGCTTTAATCATTATCTAAATAGTTCTTATTCGAACTCGATGCTTTGTTTTACATTTGATTCAATCTTTATACTTGCTATAATCATATTCTCCTCATGGATGTTAGGTATAAGATCTCTACGCAGATTTTATACCAACACAAGAGAAGAGAACACTGGAGGGTTGTTCAGCAAAAACTCAAGAATAATGAGCAACTTTTCTTGCCTACAGATGATGACAGTACAATTGGGAGGAGTGTGTGGAAAAACATTATGAAATCAGCTAAGTTCTTGGAAGAGCATATTGTTTATGTGGCAAATAATGGAGTATCAACAAGGTTTTGGATGGACGAATGGACAAGTACATGGCCATTGAAAAAAAAGTTCCATTAATTTTTAAGGCTTGTAGGTATCCACAAGCTTCCATTGCAGAGATGGTAGTGAATGGAAGACTGCAGTGTGAAATAAACAGAGGATTGTATGTGCATGAGAGGGTGGAATGGGACTTGTTGTGTAATGAGTTAGGTCCAACTGAGAATCTGAGGGTGGAGGAAGACACAGTAGACATATTAGGAGGTTTTTCTGTGAAGAAATGTTATGAGGTGCAGTTACAGGATAACACAATTTGTGATTTCCAGCAATATTTGTGGGAAAAAAAGCATACCAAAAAAGGTACACTTCATGTTGCGGTCAATTTTCACAATTCTCTACATTATCTGAGTATGTTGCAGTACAGAGGGGTGCTTATGGAAGATACTAGGTGTTTCTTTTGTAAGAAATAGGAGGAGACATGGGATCAGATACTAGTGTCAGGTCATTTTTCTTATGAGGTATGGTCTCAATTTTTGGAAGCTTTTAAGCGAAGCTGGCACTACACCAAATTTGGCTGGTAGCAACGGTGGCCATCTGTTGCTAATATCGTTAGAAATGGTGGTTGGCCGTTGCGATTCATGGTGTGACAAAGTTTAGCAACGGTAATGTTGTCGTTGCCAATCTTGGGTAGCAACGGATCTAGCAACGGTTTTCATTTCGTTGCCGATTTTTGGCAGCAACGGTCGGGTCACGTTGTGAAAATTTCCCAGCGATATCAAGCAGCAACGGCCGGTTGACCGTTTCAGATATTTTTCAGCAGCGGCCAGGTCGTCGTTTTGTATCTTAGCCGGCAACGTCCGTCAGCCGTATCTAAACATTGACTAGGTCAACGACGACCGACTTCCCTTTGCCGAGAAAATCTTAGCAACGCAAAATTCTTCGTTGTTAAACCTTGACTAGGTCAGCGAAGACCGACTTCCCTTTGCCGGGAAAATCTTAGCAGCGCAAAATTCTCCATTGTTAAACCTTGACTAGGTCAACGAAAACCAACTTTCCCTGAAATTATAAACGGTGAAAAACTGTTAGGGCATTGTCCGGTCAAACCCACTAGCGTTGGTATGTCAAGCTAGTTGTCAGTTTTAGGTGTCAAAACTCAATTCTTGATTTAGCCTACTAGAGTTTAGATTTCGGAATTGGGATATAGACAAAGTGTTAGGGCATTGTCCGGTCAAACCCACTAGCGTTGGTATGTCAAGCTAGTTGTCAGTTTTAGGTATCAAAACTCAATTCTTGATTTAGCCTACTAGAGTTTAGATTTCGGAATTGGGATATAGACAAAGTAGTAGAGACCTTGAAGACGAAGACTGTGAAGACAAAGAAGACATCAATTATTATTCATCGAAAAAAGGTTAGTAGGAATTATGACTTTCATGGAAATTCTTCTATTCTACTTTCTCTATTCTTTCGAAATATAGTCGACTACTTTAGTAGTGATAATAGCGATTGAGATCGTATTCTTGTCTAACGTGACCTTGTGTCATGACCAGTGTTTGCTCCCACAAATACTGTGAGTACAAGAATGAATGAGATAGATTCGGTGCCATGTGTCCATTACAATGGTTTGCTTGCAAATCGTTAGTTGAATATGGATGAATCTAAAGGAGTACTTTTGAGCAAAGAGTCCATGGATTACAGCTGAGGACGTACACACGTCTAAGCCCTGGTAAGCCCAGAACTTCCAGCGGAATCCAGAATTGACGAAATCTGACAGGCGGACGGTTCACGAACCGTTCGCAAACCAGAAACTCAGATTTCTTCTGAGTTCCAAAGTGACTGAACATTTCGCGAACCTGTACGCGAATACAATGTTGGTTACTTTGCTGGTGTCGGATTTAGTGAATATTCTTTCAGAATTTCACTTGGGTCAAACTCTAAACTCCTTTATCTCTTAGATGGACTTGTATATCACATAATATCTTTTGTGTTCCATCTAACGATCCTCAATGAGTCAATAAGATAAGATCATCTCTGGTCTATTGGATTCTATCTTGAAGTGTTTTTGAGCTAACAAAACACTTGGCAGATAATGATAAAAAGAATTCCAATTGAGATTAATCTCTATTACTTGGTTATCAAGTTTAGGGTTTCCTTAACTTGTGAGACAAGTAATTGATTGCTTTATTCCAAAGCAACCTATCTTATTGAATGCTATAAATAGAGGTGTCTACGGACAAATACCGCAAGCATCAAGCATACGTGAAGGTCCTTAGGGAAGGTAACGTAAACTCTTTTCACTTTGGTGAACGCTTGTTGTGGTATAGTCATCCTCTATAGGTTGCAGCTCCTCTGGGAACTCCCTACGACTATAAAAGACTTCTCTTGATAGTTGGGAAGCACAGGTAGGAGATTGAAACCATATTTGGTTGAAATCGGATTAACCTGTAACCTTGGTAGCCTGATCACGTTCTTGTCTATTCCATAGTCCGTCTCTTCTGCTATACGGCTATTCAAGAACTGATATGTTACACACAAGGTTGAAAGGTAGCAACGCACGGCTACACTCGGTGTTGTAAGGCCTAGTTAGCTCCAGTTATACAAGTTTCTTAAGTGATTCTTCGTGTATAACTGAGGTAGAAACAGATTGGGCATAGCTTACTGGTTTGCTTGTCAGCCCTGATTTGTGAAGTAGATTTCCGTATGACCTGAATTTAACAATCCGAAGGAAGTCAACTTGTGTGTGGTAACCTGATAGAGGACAGTTAGACCATACGTCAACAATTAGGTTGCAAAGCCAGTATTGCTGACACAAGCCTTTGACAGCGGTCAAAGCAACTCCTAGGCCTGTAAAGGACGTCAGCTGGGGGAATCAAGTGCGTGACGATCTGTGGGGGATCTAGAGACGTAAGGAGTGCGACAGTAGACAATTCGCTTGGAGGGCTTGAGTTGGTCTCTGCTACATCCCAGACCGAAGTCTTATAATAGGCTAGTGTTTGTAGTCAGTTTGTACTGGGCGGTGTTCAATCTGGACGAGGTCCCGAGGTTTTTCTGCAAGGCAGTTTCCTCGTTAAA
>JAJJMA010284056.1:84133-111275 GCA_023529015.1 Papaver nudicaule | reverse complement strand
AAATTTTTTTTTTTTTTTTTTTTTTTTTTTTTCTCGTGGCGCCATAGGTTTCGTGGGCCACAACCTCTTGCGGCGCCGTGACTTTTCTAGAGAAAGGGATACTATGTTTAGTGAGGTCCCTAGTGTCATGTATGTGAATACATACATAGGCTAGGTCTTATCCAAGAAAATAAAAAGAAGGGAGAGGTTTTACCCGTTTTAGCAGAGAACTTTTCCTCCTTCTTCTTGTCGTGATAAAGTCCTTGTTTCTCTTTGATCGTCTCCACTTGACGAGTGGTTCTGCAATTAGCTAATTTCCTAAGCAGCGCCTTTGATGCAAGCTCGGGTGGCGTACTTTCCAGTAAGCAAGACGCGGCCATTGGTGTTCAGAGTTGAATCCGTAGTGTTGAGTGAGGTTGAGCACCGATGCTTTACGAAACAATGACCAATCTGGTGGTAACCAGCAGCAGCAGCAGTCGGTAGAGAGATACCAGGGGAGTCGATTGTATTCTTTTTCTTGGTGTAGATCTGAACGTCTCCTGTTTTGGTGTAGAACATGTGTCGTCCCGTCTTATATATCCTCTTAACGTGTTTATTGTGGGGATCCCATACTCTCGGTATCCCCTTATAGAGAATTCCTCCAAAGCATGATGATTGCGCCAAGTCCCCAGTCGTTGAAGAGGGTGTTGGAGTTAAAATAGGTGAACTACTTGATGAAGATGTTTACCTCGCCGTCTTTACTGAGTAATAAATCTCTATGAGGTGTGGTGCCATGAGGTGGGGCGCCATGAGGTGTGGCGCCGTGGATGCTAGCGCTATGAGCTTTGCGTCATAGCCTATTCGTTGTAAATTCCAACAGTTCGTGTCTTGCGTGTTTCCTGGTGTTTGTGTCATATCTCCTAACTACCTTGTTGTATCATCACGAAATTTTGACACATGGTAGTAGACATCTATGGGAGTATTGTGTCCAAAATTATCTTCGAGGCTTCTCGTAGATTTTCCGCAGTACTCGACGTGGTCTTGTACATGATTCCTGGCTGCGCGTCTCTCGTGTGCTGTAGTGTTCGTGTCGTATCTCCCAATCCCCTTACTTGATTGGTATGAAATTTTAGTATGTTCTAGGAGACATACATAGAAAGATTTTGTCCGAAAATCTTTCAAAAATTCCTTGTAGATTTCTCACACCGGCTGTTCTTTCGCAACAAAAGTTGCTGGCGCAGGATATTCTGGCAGCTTTTCTTCTCCTCAATGTTCACGCCATATTTCTCAAACCACATGGAGTTATTGTATGAAATTTTACCACATAGTTGTAGGCATTGAAAGGGAGTTTGTGTATAAATTTTACCCAAGAATTCCTCACGAGCTTTCCGCAGCAACTGTTTTGGCTTCGTATGTATGTTTTGTCTACTTACTTCGGTGTACTGCAATGTTGGCGCCATATCTCTTGATCCACGGATTGGATTGCCACGAAATGTCTTACACATAATAGTATACGCCTGTAGGAAGATGTTTTCTAAAATTCACCTTCATATCTTTTACCGATCTTCCGCGTCGCTCGTTTTCGTGAAAGTCGTCGTACATCGAACTTGGTATGTAGTCGTGAGCACGCCTTTGTTTGTCTCCAGAATAGGTTTGCTCCATGGAGACTCAAAATAAAGTAACTTCTCCACAATATGGTTTATAGTCTTTGATTGGTAACTAGTGTTGAGGTTGTAGGTAATGGCGTTGATCCAGAGGGTTAATGAAGGTTGGGAGAGCATTCTGTGGAGTCACAGAGGTGTATGGTAGTGAAAACAATTTGTGGGGGTAAGGTTAGGTGAACTTCTTATTGTAAGAGATATCTTCTGGGGAAGGTAGTGGCGTTGTGGTTTTTGTGAAAGGTGTTTCATGGGTCCGTGAGCTCGGAGCCACATGAATAATTTTAATAGAAGGTGTTTCGTGACTCCACGAATGCGGAGTCACAGAGATAGTTTTGGTAGAAGGTATCTTGTGGCTCCACGACTGTAGAGCCACGAGAATATTTCATGGTGGAAGGTATTCGAGAATTTTGAAACTTTTGAAGGTCTAGTGAGACAAATACCTTTAATCCCCGTATCAAGATTCTTGTCCGCACACCCTTGCTCCAGAAGCTTTAAGTCTGATTTCGTAGTGATGAGCGCTCCTTCTAGCATGTTGTGGTAGAATCTTAAGTGAACAGATATTACGTAGGAAGTCTTTCCCATTCTCCATCTATTGGCACATCTTTTGAAGTCCTTGTGCTTGGAGCACTCCATTCTGTAATCTTTTTGGATCTGGGTTGCCACCGAAGGTTGTTGGAGACTCGTTGCTAGTGATAGCTGAGAGGAGCGCCACAACCATGATACTGCTAGCTTGCTCGAAAGATGAAGACTTGGTGCGTTGATACCAGGAAGATTCTGCAAAGATATGAATCTGGCGTATGGAGGTCCCTCAAAGGTTTCTGGTGACTTTCAGGTTTCTGTAGAGGCGTCGGTAGTGGTGTCGGTGTTGACTGGAGTCTTTAGATCTTTCTCCCTTCGAAGGATCCGTAGCGGATAGTCCCCTGATGTATGGACGTTTCTGTTTCCGTGATGATGAAGCTATTTGGTAGAGACAAGTGTATATCTGTTGTACCTTATTGGGTCGTGGCAGTCAGTACTCCTAACGGTGTTCGGTGCAGTGAAGAACGGCTGTGGTGAGGAGTCCCCAACCATGCTCTGTGATATCTTATCGACATCTTCGCGGGGCTCAACTTCCTTCGTGTAGAGATGTGTTGCTCGCCAGCCTTCTTCAATATTCTCGTGTGTTGGCATTTCGGAGATGGTAAAGGCTCGAGTAGGTAGAGCGTCCTCTTTAGTCGTTGAGAATCATCGAGTCAGGGTAATCCGGTATAGGCTTTGGTCCTCGTACTCCTCGCGGTTGTTGTTGCAGATCTGCATCTTATGGTTGAGTCACGTTCTTGTTCTGGACCCTTTGAGTTATATTGTGTTGATACCCTGTTATCAGGCTTGCTAACGCGTCTCCTGCTATCACGAGCTTCCTCAATCCTTAACTGCTTGGATCCTTCTCTAGCGGGACAGGCGGCTGTCGTCAATCGTTTTGCAGCCTTGTAGAGCTCTTAGCATGTTTGAGAGTGTCGTAAGAGAGTTCATGAACTATTCCGTCGATACAAAATTCGAACTCTGAACTTCTTCCAGTGAGGAGTATCCCATGGGAGAAGGGGTCTCCTGGATAGAAAGGTTGGTGTGGGCGAAGCAGAGGTGCGCCTTCTCTTCTTGATTCTCCAGGGGTTTCTCTCGATCGAGTAACAAAGTTGGATTGTTGGACATGCTTCTTTTCAGGTTGTCTTGAGAGCACCTGGAGTTCCTGGCTGGCTGCGGTGGTGACTATGGAAGTCCCCATGTCTCGTCGTCATTCTATTAGTGATGATGAGGTTGTCCGTCTCTTCAGTGTTTGTTGGTAAATCCTTTGTTGCCATGGGTACTACAAGCTTGGTTTACCCCTTTCTAGTAGTTGCAGCGCCATGACTTGTGGCGCCATGACTTGTGGTGTCGTTGCCTGTGTTGTGATCTGCTTCGACCTATGTTGTCACCCGGAGTTTCCGAAACGATCTTGAAGTTGTACTATTTGGGTGTGTCACCTTTGTAGCTGGACTCTTCCTCTTACTCCCTTCGCTGATGGCACTCATGGATGGTAAGTTGTTGTTGTACTACTTATTGATTGTCCTCTGCCACTACGGGTATTACGAGCCTCTTCACTTCTCGGGGGCTTGCCTCTCTCTAGCAGTGCTGGTGCAGTTGTGACAGATCTCTTTGCAGCTCCGTGGAGTTCAGAGAATGTTAGAAAGCGAAGGTTTTCCAAGAGGGCTCGGTAGACTGGGATCACTTCTTTGATGCAGAGCTCCACCAATTGTAGTTTGGTTATGTTCGGGTCCTGACAGTCGAGGGCTTGGATCTTATTCTGATACGAAAGAGTACTTGCGGTAGAACGCGTTCACAATCTTGCTCCATGTACCCATGATGCCAGGGCAAGGTTGTTGTACCAAGTATAGGTTCTTCCAATGAGGGGCTTCGAGGATCCTCCGAGTCTCAGAACGTGATGGTATTCTTGTTCCCCTCTTGGAAAAAGGGATCCTCTACGCTTCGTATGGGTACGGTTGTTGGTGTTGGTGAACAGGTAGCGTCGTCTCCTCCTCTGGGCTTTAGAGTAGTCTATCCAAATCGTCTTTTAGCGGCGTATCCGAGTTGTGGCTCTCTTCGTGTTGAGGCTCTACTTGAGTAGGGATCATCTCATCATCCCAGACGTGGATCGCAATGGTGTTCGTACTAGCAGCAGTTCTGGGAGTTCCTTTGGCTTGTGAATCTCGTGAGGGTTTCGCGGTTAGAGTTTCGAGTGGAGCGAAGGCTTCAACTTGGGTCTTGATCCGTCTTTCCGGAAGGTCGTCTCAACACTTGACTAGTTCCTCTAAGGTTAGCGTCCTTGGCACTTCCTCTTCCTTTAGGGTGGTAGCATTGATCCTGATCGAAGATGAGGGGTTAATACGAGGCGTGCTAACTGGATCTGGATCTACAGGAGTTGTCGGGACAGCAGGAGTCGCTGGAACAACAGGGTTCACCGAGGCAACGCTAGGAGAGTTGGACTAGGCGTAACAATGGGCGTGACAAGGGTTGTTGAGACAGTAGGTGTTGTAGGGGAAGCATCGTGGGTGATCTGGATACTGGGCACGACGCTGAGTGTGGGTGGAATGGAAGGTGTTGCGCTGGAAGTCGGAGCGGCTTCAGTTGAAGAGTTGAGATCTTTGTGTAGTCTGACCCTGTCCCTAGTTCAACCATTTTTTAGAAAATCTTCTGAAACCGAGAGATTGATCTCCCACTGTGGTCGCCAAATGTTTTTACCTGAAAAACATATGTACCGTCTCTGGGTACTTTTGTAGTGCTCGAGATCAAAATCGAACAAGACGAGCCTAAACCAAGTCAATGGCCGTTCCCGTCTTGCTTCGGTCACAGAGAGGATGAGGTTGGTCTAGGGAGGGAAACAGTGGAAGAAACTTGAGATCAGGTTGAGGATGTGTTTCTAGGTGTGAGAGTTAAAGATCTCCGTCGCGAGGGTGACTGGAGATCTCCAAGGCTAGAGGTGTATCGAGTTACTCAGGTGTTTTTTCTCTGAGATTCTGGAAAAGATCTTCTGCCTTGGAAGATAGAGGAAGCCTCTATTTATAGTGTTGAACTCACCTTAATCTCTCGACAGAGACGGTGGAAGTCGTGTAGAACATGTCCACTCAGCACCACTTTCTCGTAACTGTCCATCATCTCTATCAGTTTCTTTCTAACTTCCGTAGACCGCCAGACCAATACCCCTAAAGTTATCCCCCCGTGTGATGTTTTGATATCTCGTGTAGGAACGCAAATGTTAGACTGTGCTACTTTGGGCCATAATGACGTCGTATAGCCATGAGTGTATGGATGCGGCCTATGCTTAGCCTTTAGTAAAGTGTATGACGCTATGGCCTTGGATGTGGCGCCATGGTTTTGGCTGGATGGATATGGAGGCTTGAACGATGGCGTCATGGCCTGCTGGGTGGATATGGCACCATGGATGATGGCGCCATGACCTTGGCCCTTGGCCAAGGCTGGATGGCAGGTGGTATGGCGCCATGGGTGATGGCACCATGACCTTGGCCTTTGGCCAAGGTTGGATGGCGGGTGGTATGGCACCATGGGTGATGGCGCCATGACCTTGGCCTTTGGCCAAGGCTGGATGACGGGTGGTATGGCGCCATGGGTGATGGCAACATGACCTTGGCCTTTGGCCAAGGCTGGATGGCGGGTGGTATGGCGCCATGGTCTACTGGGTGGCGCCATGGATGGATGGCGCCATGTTTTCCCTGGCCAAGATCTATGCCTTCGGTCAAAACAATTTTGTGGCCATGGCCATACTTGGGCCATGGTCTTCATCACTTCTCGTGGTGTATTTGGTCATGGTATCTTGCGTTGCGCTGTCTTTTAGCTATGGCGTATTAGGTGACCTGTTAGGCACTTTGAGCTGCTTTGCATGTTACTCAAAGTAATTACCTGTTTAGGTGCGTTTAAGCTATTTCAGTTGTTCGTATATTTCTCGGGAAACTTTGGACAATGCCTAGAGCTACGATGTTTCCGAGGTTTTCATTAAGACTCAGATGTTGAGTCGTATTTCTAGAGGAAACCCGAGAGGGTGCGTCTCTATCTTGACCGAGATTAGGCGAGGGCCTGAGGTCTTTAAACATTGAGGAGGAAACCCGAGAGGGTGCGTCTCCGTCTTGACCGAGATTAGGCGAGGGCCTGAGGTCTTTAAATATCGAGGAGGAAACCCGAGAGGGTGCATCTCTATTATTTCTCCACCATAGCACCAGTGAGTAATTTAGTTCTGATATCGAGGAATTCGAGGCGATGTCGACATGAAGTAAATTAATGGGCTTACGTGTTGGTGGGGTTATCGGTACTACACCATGATATCATCCTCTCCACAGGGGATTATAAGAGAGAACTCATAGAGAGTACATTCAGCTCATAGAATAGGTTGTATTCTGAGCTACAGAGATGTGCCTGAGTATGCAATTGCCTTTAGGTAAGGCAAAATAGAGAGTCGTTTTACATTTTTGTCCCTCTTCCATTTTTCACCATCTACACAATTGTACTGGAATGCCAACATTTTATCACCTTTCCTAACCTCATGAACAACATGCTTCCTAACGAACTATAAACCACGAAAAATGGATTTTCAGACCCATGAAGAGTCTTTAGGCTTTGGGACATGCAAGGGGTGACAGTGTTTGAAGTATTTGCATCTAAGAATGCTAACCCACAAATCATTAGGTGAACCCATCAAAGGTCATGCAGTTTTGTCCAGAAGAACTACATTAAAATGTCGAAGATTCCTAAACCCTAGAGCACCTTGTTGTTTAGAAGTATGAAAAAGCAGGGGTACCGAAATACAACCAACTTTTTGTTTGGGTGCGTGAGTCTTTTGGTAAGATATGGACGACCTCAAAAATCAATATCCAGATCTGTGATAACATGAGTTGGATCACAAGTGATCAGTCCAAACGCAAGACAAGTGTGAGTGTAGAAAATACCTTCACCCTATAAAAGTATCCTAGAGGTGAAGTTGTATAAGAAAGTTATCTCGGAGAACCATGGAATCCCTAGTGTATAGTTACAGTGATATGAATTTAAAGAGACAGAAGTCTGATGAAGCGAAAGGAATATCAACGATAATTCAAGGAGAACAGATGAGCGAAGTTATATAAGCGAATGAAGGGCACGTCATGATTTAGTGGGTGAGAAGTAGTTGAGCATTTAAGGTAGATCAGAATGGACATCTGTCAGAGTTGACTCTTTGACTCAGTGGAAGACACGTCAGCAATCCTTATCCGAATGAAGATCCATTCGATGAAGACCATAAAGTGAAGATGGAGGTCGCCGACATACCAAGTCGGGGAATAGAGACAAAATAATTGTCAGACATGTCATTATCTTTATTAGCTGTAACCCACTATGTAAATCGTCTATAAAACAAGAGAGACCCTCACTTGAGAGGGGTTGGGCGAATTTCAGTCTGGTCTAGTGAGAGGAAAAGCAGTGTAATCTCCTTGTTTTCCCTAGCCCAATGATGTGTGAGTTGAGATCTTGAGAAAAGAAGAGTAACAAATCTAAGTGAGGTGAGTGATGTACTTAAACTTGATATAATGAGTTTCCTTAGATGTAAGCCTGTAATCATGGAGGAAGAACCAAGTAAATCTGTGTCAAGTATCTGTAACCCTCATATCTTTGAACTATTATGTTATTTATGTGATATATTGTAGCTTATATGTTGTATATGATAATGATATTTGGGTGTAATGTCTAGGATCTAGTAATGAGATTTTAGACAGTTATATTCTGGCGCTAGAAGAGGTTTGGACTTGTTTTTTCCATGTTTTTTCATCATTATTCGTTAAGATTAATGATATTTTTTGCTTAGATAACATGTTTAGCTATAAATATACCATCTTTGTTGTGTGTGTCCATGAAATCATGCTATTTTTGGTAGGTTCTAGGTCAAGCAGTAGTATCCGTGTCTATAAAATATTTCCTTTTAGGCATGTTTCAGCTTTGGTGAAACCATCTCTGGCTTGTTTTTCGGCTAAATGAGTTTCGTCTGTGAAATACTTGTTCACTTAAATGTTTCTACATACTTGATAGATTCCTATGCTCCTTGTGATACCAAGACTTAGGTTATCATGCTAGCTTAACGCCTGTCTACAAGTTTGGTTAGTTATGTATGTGAAATTTGTTAGCTCAGTAAGATTTGTTTGTGATTTCTGGGTTTTTGGTCACATCTTGAGATTGTTTTGCAAGTTCTTTCAAGAACCAATCGACGTACAACTTAGGTCAAAAAAATATTAGTTGCTAAAGATTGTTGGTGTTTTTAGGTCCCTTAAAATTTTAGGATATATTTTCATTTTAGTCCCTGCTCACCTAACTTAGGTCACATTCTTCACATAGTACAGCTTTATCTGCTATTTTTGTCATATACTAGGTCATATTCTGAATAGTATTCCAACTACCTCAACTAACTTATTTGACATTAACTATCAGTACGTTCAATCCGGTATTGTCAGGAACTGCATTTGTCTTGTCTTGCAGATATTCGGTGAATGGGGTCTAAGAGCAAAGGCAATCAGGTGTCGACGAGCAAGCCTCCGAAGTATCCTCTGAAGGATCACCCATTAGTATTCCTACTCAGCACAATACCTGAAGCAGGAGCGGGGCAACGCAGCTTCCCAGTTTTGGAAATTCTTTCTTGAATGGAGGGCCAGTCCAGCAGTCGCGGGAACAACAACCGAATGATTTAGATAAGGTCACTATGGAAGATGAGACTCATCTCGACGAAGTAAATACAAATGGTAAAGCTAGTAAATTTGTACAGAAGGCTGGTAAAGGTTTGAACACGGTTGTTATCGGTGACACTACTAATGCAGTGGATGCAACTCTAAAGGTTGTCGGCGATACCTCAAATGCAAAAGGTGTAGCCTCGAAGGTTGTTGACGAACTTGATCTCGCAGGTAGTAAGATCAGAATGGTGTCGGCGAAGTACAATGGCAGCAGTCGACGAAACTCCAATCCATCCCATACTAATTCCAGGGGAGAAAGGAGGATCTATTAGTGTTACAGAAACTATGCTCCAAAAGTTCCTTGAAGTGAGTACCACAAACCAGGTGCAGATGCACTTACAGATGGAAATGGTCCTCAAAAGTAATAGAGAGATAATGGAAGAAAACAAAAGGCTTATGCTAAATCAGACCAGGAGTCGTTCATCTCAATCGCAACCTACTATCCATTCGAGGAAAAGCAAAGGAAAAAAATAGAGATATCCAGCACTTCGGCGGAAATTGGATCGAAGAATGGGAAAGCTGAGGATTCAAAGAAGGACGACGAAAGTGTTGACTCTGGAAATGATGACTGATTGAATGACGCTGTAAGGAGGGAGTTGCGGCGATTACAAAAGCAAGTAGCAGCCATGTCGGATTCGCCGAAAGATCTTAAGTCAGCAAAAGCAATCTCGAAGGCAAAAAAGATGCCTTTCACACACAAACTTGCAACAGGATATATATCTAGGAAGTTTGTAATGCCATCCTTTGCGTCTATCTTTGATGGAACCGGAGATCCAGCTCAACATTTGAGAAGCTACAAGCGAGATTTAGCAGCATGGACTGGTTGGGATACGATAATGTGTAAAACATTTTCCACCACTCTCAAAGAAGAGGCACTGGCTTGGTTTGATGGTTTGGAAGCAGAGTCAATTGGTACATTCAAAGAGCTAGAAACATTGTTTTTGGTAACTTATATTCATAATAATCCTAGCCGTCCAGGGGTAGAAAAATTGTTTGTTGTCAAGAAGCGACCTTCTAAGACCTGTGTCAACTTAGCAGCGAAGTAGGCACAACAGTCTCCAACAAATATAAAATTCGAGCATTCATCAGCTCCATGGAGTCAACTGATCCTATGTTTAAAGCCTTATATTGGGATACTCCGAAACATATGAAAATGCTACGAACAAAGCAGAATGAATGGATGTTCTTTGAAAAAATTCAAGAAGAAGAAGTCCGACAAAAAAAGGAGAAAGCGAAATTAATTCATTATATTAACAGTTATTCCCCTGCTGAGCAAGAAGAAATCAAGAAAGAATGGTTCAAAATGGAACAACAGCGACTAGCAAAAATCCATCTTCAGCGATTGTGGTTCCTGAGACTTCGCAGAAGCAGGTGCATCATCAGTCTAACGACGAACAACAATGGAATTCAAATAAGCGAGATAATTATAACGGAAGAGAAAGAAAAGACAGCAGAGGTAGAAATGACGACAGAGGCGGACGTGATAATCGACGATATGAGAATGGCAACATGAGGCACAGCAACGACAATCGAAAGTTCGGCGAGCGTAGAGCAGGTCACCCAGAGTTCCAGGATGCCACTCTTCCAAAGCTTTGTGTTTCTTATACTGATGCTTGGGGACAGATTGAGAATTCCAAGTGCAGAGACGACATTCGATATCCTCGTAACCGGGGAAATCCTCAATATCCTCCATCTAATACTAATCTTTTTTTGTCAATTCCACCAGTTTCATGGTCATTCTACAGAAAACTGTGCATGTGTGCAGCGAGAGGTGCACAGATTCATTCTCCAAGGGAAATTCTAGGAGTTTCTTGAATTGCCACCAGCACCACCAATTATGGTACATCCAATCAAGACCGTCCCAATGCCAAATGTGTTTGAGGTGAAAGTTGAGCGAGATCTCGTTGAACTAGATTGTTTCTCCATTGTGTATTCCAAGATCACCAGAGATGAATTTTACAACAACATTATGTCGAGAGTGCATAAGCGTGATAGATCATGGAAGGAGATCTGCAGTGTCGCCGTCAAGCAAGCGCCATTGCAAGATTGGATGAAAGCTCATGTATGTTTCTCTGCTGAAGAAGTGCCAGCTGAAGGAAGAAATCATAATGATCTTTTGGTTCTAACAATTCAAATGGGAAAATGCAAAGTTCCTAGAGTACTTATTGATCCAGGGAGTTCAGTTGATATTCTTTTCAATTCAGCATATCAGGCTATGAAGTCAAAGGATTTACCTGTAGAGTCGCTGGTGCCATCGAAGTATAATATTTATGGATTTAATGGGATTGCGTCTAAACCCAAGGGTGAGGTTACATTGAAAATCTTCACTTTCCCTGAGCTGATCTTAGACACTACCTTTTGTGTTGTGGATGTTGATTCGCCATATGTTGTCATTCTTGGGAGACCATGGCTGCACAGTTTGAAAGGGGTTCCCTCTACTTATCATCAGCGTCTAAGATTCCCAACACCTATGGCAGTCGCCGAGTATATTGGGGATCCAGCTGAAGCAAAGGCTTATAATGAAGTGGATGTCAAGATGCGCGAAACTAGAAAGGCGAGATTGAATGAGAAGAAGAAGAAGGAGAAAGAAGCAATCAAGGAGCAGGAAATCAAAGAGCTAGTTGCGGACCCATCAAAATATGTTCATTTCGTGAAAGTGGGAGAAAATTCGGAGAAGTCGATTGCAGTGCCATTATGGAAATCAAAGGAACCTTCGGCGATGGGAGAACCTGAATTACGATTCACAGCTGTAGAACCTACAAGAGATATAAACATCGGCGAAGTGGAGGATCCCAAGATGGTAAAGATTGGTACTTTGCTAAGCAAGGAAGAATCAGAGCATCTAGAGGCATTTCTTAAAGAGTATGCAGATGTTTTTGCTTGGAGAGTGGATGAAATGTCGGGTATTTACCGAGATTTAGCATGTCATAGACTGGATATTGATCCAAAGGTTAGACCCTTCAAGCAGCGAATAAGAAAATTAGACCTAGCTTATAAGGAAGTAGTATAAGATGAGATTGACAAGATGAAATAATTTGGCATTATCAGACCAGTGCAGTATCCTGAGTGGATAACGAATATGGTGGTGGTACCTAAGAAGAACAAGGGAGTACGAATATGCATTGTCTTCTCCGAAGAACAGTTTTCCTTTGCCGAGTATTAATCAAACTGTTGATGCCACGTCGAGCCATGAGTTATTATCATTCATAGATGGATATTCGGGGTATAATCAAATACCTCTAGCTGAGAAGATCAGAGACATACGGCTTTCTTCTCCACTAAAGGACTATTTTGTTACACAAGGATGCCTTTTGAATTGAAGAATTTTGGTGCTACTTATCAGGAAATGGCTCAGAAGATATTCGAGAAATGGATTGGGAAGACTATGGAAGTCTACATCGACGATATGCTAGTAAAGAACAGGGTGAAGCAGACTCATCTGCAAGACCTTAAGGAAATATTTGATCATATGCGAATCACCAAGTTAAAAAGAAATCCGGCAAAATGTGTTTTCGGCGTCACTTCAAGATTTTTTTACGGTATGTCGTTACGAAAAATGGTGTTGAAGCTGACCAGGCAAAGATCCAGGCTATCAGAGACATGCCTTCACCAGTGATAGTAAAGGATGTTCAACGACTTAATGGAACCTTAGCTTCGCTTAATAGATTCATGTCAAGGTTCTCCGACAAATGCAAACTTTTCTACAACATCTTGAAAAAGGGAGAAAATTTCAACTGGACTTAAGATCATGAAGCTGCTTTTCAAGGCATCAAAAGATATCTTGCTACTTTACCAGCCATTCGGCCACCAGAGCATGGCGAAGAACTCAGAGTCTCTCTTGCTGCTACAACATGAGTTATCAGTGCAGTACTGGTGCGAACTAAAGGAGGAGAAACGCCGATATATTATATCAGCAGAACTTTGCAAGGAGCTGAAAAGAACTACACTAAAATTGAACAACTAATCTTAGCTTTGGTTTTTGCATCTCAATGCCTTCGCCCTTACTTCCCTGCTCATCCCATTAATGTTCTGACTAAAACTCCTATTGAATCTATATTGCATAGCTCCTAAGGGTGGGGCGAATCGCCAAATGGAACACTCAAATTGAGCAATTTGGCGTCAAATATGAAATACGCACAGCTCAGAGATCCCCAAGTCATCGCCGACTTTCTTGTTCATTTCCCATTTGAAGAGGAGGAGGAAGTAGAAGACATCCCATTTATGCAAGATGGGCCCGATAATGAGGTCCCAGAACTATTGCACAACAGTCCAACAAGATGGGAAGTTTATATGGATGGTTCAGCTAACAAAGAAGGTAACGAAATTGGTATTGTATTCACATCGCCGAAAGGAGCAAGAATAGTTCACTCGTTGTTTTTACCTGAAAAAACTTATGTACCGTCTCTGGGTACTTTTGTAGTGCTTGAGATCAAAATCGAACAAGACGAGCCTAAACCAAGTCAATGGCCGTTCACGTCTTGCTTCGGTCACAGAGAGGATGAGGTTGGTCTAGGGACGGAAACAGTGGAAGAAACTTGAGATCAGGTTGAGGATGTGTTTCTGGGTGTGAGAGTTCAAGATCTCCGTCGTGAGGGTGACTGGAGATCTCCAAGGCTAGAGGTGTATCGAGTTACTCAGGTGTTTTTGCTCTGAGGTTCTGGAAAATATGTTCTGCCTTGGAAGATAGAGGGGGCCTCTATTTATAGTGTTGAACTCACCCTGATCTCTCGATAGAGAAGGTGGGAGTCGTGCAAGAGTGGAGGAGTGGAGAACATGAGTTGGTTTCTGTAACTGCTTGAGTTGTGTAGAACATGTCCACTCGCGCCATCTTCGTATAACTGCCCATCATCTCCATCAGTTTCTTCCTAACTGCCATAGACCGCCAGACCAATACCCCTAAAGTTATCCCCCCGTGTGATGTTTTGATATCTCGTGTAGAAAAGCAGATGTTAGACTGCGCTACTTTGGGCCATAACGACGTTGTATAGCCATGAGTGTATGGATGCGGCCTATGCTTAGCCTTTAGTAAAGTGTGTGTGGATATGGTGCTATGTCCTTGGATGTGGCGCCATGGTTTTGGCTGGATGGATATGACGCCTTGGATGATGGCGCCATGGCCTTGGCTTTTGGCCAAGGCTGGATGGACATGGCGGCTTGGACGATGGCGCCATGGCCTGCTGGGTGGATATGGAGCCATGACCTCCCTTGGCCAAGGCTGGATGGCGGGTGGATATGGCGCCATGGGTGATGGCGCCAAGGGCCAAGGCTGGATGGCGGGTGGATATGGCGCCATGGTCTGCTGGGTGGCGCCATGGATGGATGGCGCCAATGTTTCCCTGGCCAAGATCTATGCCTTCGGCCAAAATAATTTTGTGGCCATGGCCATACTTGGGCCATGGTCTTCATCACTTCTCGTGGTGTATTTGGTCATGGTATCTTGCGCTGCGTTGTCCTTTAGCTATGGCGTATTAAGTGACCTGTTAGGCACTTTGAGCTGCTTTGCATGTTACTCAAAGTAATGACCTGTTTAGGTGCGTTTAAGCTATTTCAGCTGTTCGTATATTGCTCGGGAAACTCTGGACAATGCCTAGAGCTACGATGTTTCTGAGGTTTTCATTAAGACTCAGATGTTGAGTCGTATTTCTAGAGGAAACCCGAGAGGGTGCGTCTCTATCTTGACCGAGATTAGGCGAGGGCCTGAGGTCTTTAAACATTGAGGAGGAAAGCCGAGAGGGTGCGTCTCCGTATTGACCGAGATTAGGCGAGGGCATGAGGTCTTTAAATATCGAGGAGGAAACACGAGAGGGTGCGTCTCTATCAATTCTCCACCATAGTATCGGTGAGCAATTTAGTTCTGATGCCGAGGAACTCGAAGCGATGTCGACATGAAATAAATTGGTGGTTTTATGTGTTGGTGGCACTAGTACAAAAATGACTTTTCGCCACGGTAATTTACCGTGTCCAAAGGTCTATGGTCACGGTATTTCAAATTTCAGAAAACGTGACTAAAGGCAGCGAGGCGGAAAGTCTACCATTTGGCCACGGTATTTTCCGTGGCTATTTGGTCTAATCCCCGTGACAACACCTCCAATGGTCACGGTTTTTACTGCTCACCGTGGCAAACTGGCTCATTAGTCACGCTTTTCTACTGTATACCGTGACAAACTGGCTCATTAATCATGGTTTTCAGTTTGTTCCAAGACCACTACGCACGGTTTTTGGAAAAATACATGTACACACAGATTTGATAACTAAATGGCCAGAACAATTAAAGCAATAACAAATAATTGGGATTTATATTAAACAACATTGCTTTTAATATGACAATATGATGAAAAATCACCATAGTTTGTTTTTTATACACAAATATACTATTCCAGTCATTACAAAGACATACCAATTGAATCAAGCACCAAAAAAATGTAAAAACCTTTGGTTAAAGGAGTAAGGAGGGTAGCATCCAACAAAAATTATAACCCCAGCTACCTTCAGAAATTGAAGCATGGTTCTGTGCACTTCACTAACACCATTACGAGTTCCGAATTTCAGACCACCAAATCCAATATACTGTCAAGTGGTACTGCATTCATAAAAATGATAGTGCGTTCCCTGTGAAATCACAAGTTATAAAAGTAGACGGTATACCGAAACCAAGAGCAAAGCAAATGCAAAATGCATCAGAGCAAATGCTTAAGATGAACATGTTGACATCTCGTAAAGAAAATAGAGCAAATGCTCACTGAGCTGCCAAATTGAAATGAAGAGATTAAGAGGCATCAGCAGAACGTATGTGATTATCACAAATATTTCATACATTTACTGCACAAAATCCACTACATTTGCCTAAGAAGATGATGTACCTTCATGCGTGACAGGGATGAAACTACAGTGAGAAAATTTTGGTTGATCTCCTGCATTTACTGCAAAGGATCAGAGGCATGAACTATCCACTACGCAGTTTGATGCCCTAAATCGGTAAGGAAGACAGATATTAAAAAATATAGGACAAAATATGAAAACTCCAAGTCGACAAAATTTACCATTTAATTCCCAAACATCCAGTATTTCTAATACTGTTGAGGAAAAAAGATAATCCCTAAATGCCATTATTTCAGCTGTCATCTCTAGCTTACGCTCCTGCAAATTCAAAGAATGCACACATATTGATAGTTGCAACGGTGAGACTTTGAGCTATCATTCTTATTAAGAGCAAGTCAACAAACAACAAGGTGACCATTCAATACAAAACACTGGAAGGGAAATAATACACCCCGTAGAAGTCGATCAAGATTATAATAACGACATTTTGAAGAGGGATGACATTTCGGAAACATGGATCCACACCAATAGGGTATAATCAGTAGATTATTCTAGCTTCTGATATTAAATAATAAAAGAAGAACAATGCTTTCAGGATGGAGCCTTATCATCGTTGCACCTTTTTTTCAATTAACCAGGAGCGATAATATTACACACTTGTAGGTCACGGTACAAGAAAATAAAGCCGCCAACAAATCTATGCCTATGGTTCCATCAAGTCAAACCAAGATATGGAAAAAGGTTCAGACAATTTTGAGTGGAACTTCTAAATAGTCAAAATGCAGACAGAATTATCAGCGATAACCACGGTATCATCGGAATTTAATGTACTAGCCAACACCACAGATGTCATCACACGGTGTGTCTTTTGAGTTTTAACAGCGCAAGGTACTGATATATATGAAGGAAAAAGGAGATTTCATTTAGAATCCAAACCAATATTTTGGAGAATATGAACCTCTAACATCTTGAGTGAGGTCTTCAGTCTGAGGATCTTCTAGAGTAACACAGCTGAAACCCAGATAACGTAATGTTAAAACCCGCTCATGTTGAGATGTAGATACACATGATTATACATGATGACAGCATATATGTGCCAACAGAAATTCAGTGTCTAAGCGGCTCCGCAAGGTTACCCATCTGTAGCTGCAAACAATGGTAGAAATAAGATAATGCCGATGCATGGAAAGACTTGAATAAGATTTGCATCTGTATTCAAATAATATGTTCCTACAGTCAAATCAAAAACAGAATAGTATGTTCAACTGATAATAAATTACTGATAAATAACTAAATGATAAAAATAATAATGAAATAGCCATCAAACCTTTTCACCAATTAGTTCAAGTCCTGAAGGAAACTTTTCTAGGCGAGCAAACCCATTTCTCAACAAGAACCTCACCTGAGAATCAAGTATAAAAATCTTTGTTTGAGAATCTTAAGTGCATTACACATGCAACCAAAATGATGGCACACCATACCGGCTCTCCCGCAAGTTCATATAAAGATTCATCAAGAACAATCACAAACCTTTTTATCAGGGCGAGAGACATAAGTCTTCAAGATCAACCTCATCACTCTTGCTCATCTTAGCAGCATACGTTTTACTGTTATACAACAGTACCAACACAGATAATAAGTTTGAACACCACCAATGTTCGTTCAGGCTGTCCTGTCCCCATACTTTAACCAAAATAGACAGGAGCACAGATAAATGAATGGGTAAGCTCATGTTTGTGTTACCAGCTACAATTCAAGATCGCCAAATAAATCCACCACAAGCGGAAGTCAGAAGTTGACCAACATGAGAACCTTTTGATAAAAAGAAATACCCTTACCAGCCTTGATCAAGGTTACCTAATTTACACCCACAAGGATATATATATATATATAGTGATAGTACCAAGGTATCAACCGTTATTTGCAAATGAGTTTGATATATCCTATACAGTCCGTAAGGCCTTATAAGTGCAAGGATCTAATGTGTCAACTGGAAAACAAATTCCTCTTTAAAATAGGTATCAACACAAATAAAGATGCCAAGAATGAAACCAACTTACCTTTAGCATTGATGAGAAAAAAGTATGGATCTCCCACACTCTAGCAATGCATATCTTAGGGTACCAATTTTCAAATTCAACACAATCAAAATTGGAAAAATAAAATACCATGATTCCAAATAAGAAAACCCTAAAATTTAACGAATTCAGTGATTTCACAATTTAGCAAATTTATTACATATATTAACCGAAATTGAGTGCAAAAACATGATACCGACTTCAAACTCTTATCAGAGAAAAAAAAAAAAGCCGCTTGAACTTAATCGAATGTTCATCATCGAATTGGTTTGCCCTAAATCCAAAATCAATTTTGATAGAGAGAACCTAATAATCTCACAACAATTTCTTTTAAAAAAAAAAACCCAGCAATTATAAGAAATTGGTGTAGACACGGTGAAAGAAATACTCGAAGTGTTACCTTGAAATACTATAATTTTAATCATAAAAATTCGAGCTATGTAATAGAGATATGAAGAGAGAGAAAGAAAAAATATTGTTACCTGATTGATTGGAGCTTTCGATTCAAATCCCAGAGAAAAATGAAATCAGATCAAACATGCAATCTAGATGAAATAGAATGTTTATTCGAGTTTGAAGATAGAGAGGAGAAGTTGGAGATCAGTGGGGCTAAGAGCTTCTCCAATGGAATGTTTGTGGCGCAAAAAGTCTAAATCCACGTAGGATCCACTTTCAATTTTCTTAAAATCCTTCTCCAACCCAAACCTCTATAACTAACATTAACAAAAAATGCCATGATTTTAGGAAGACATCCTCTATCTCAACCTCTAGATGTAGAGGTTGAGATAGAGGATGTCTTCCTATCCACGTCATCTTTTTCATAAATAAAAATATATTTTCGTTATAAAAAAAGATTTTCAAATCTAGAAAATCTAAATAAAATATAAAACTAAAATTGAAAATAAATTACACCTAGGCAAAGAAGAGGTTAAGGCATAGGAGGGTTGGGGAACAAAAAAAATTTCTACCCGATTTTTAGGAAAAATAATGAAAAAGAGGATATAGAATGTCTAGATTCTATTGCCACATAGGAACCACTCACAATGACCATTGGAGAAGCTCTAACAGGCAAGAAGGTGAGTGGAGTTGTAGTTACATCGTGGGAGAAAAAAAGTTTGGTTAAGAAATGTCGAGTACTTAGATCGTGTTGGAGAAAACGTGGATGGAAGCATTTTAGACACGCGTCGAACATACTCGTGTCCAAAGAGATAGCACATGGTCACGATGACATCTTCGTCCGTGACAAACTTACCTTTAGACACGTTTATAGGTAATACCGAGACCAGGGAAACCGTGACCAAAACCCATTTTTGTACTAGTGTGGGATGAATAGGCAATCACACTACGATATCATTCTCTCCACTCGGAAGTTATAAGAGGGAACTCGTAGAGCTATAGAGATCTGCCTGAGTAGGCAATCGCCTCTTGGCAAGGTATAACATAAGGAGATTTTACGATTTTATCCCTTCTTCATTTTTCACCATCTACATTAAGTCCCCTGGTTAGTGTGGAACAGTAATGTTTCATACTAAGCACCAGATAGTGAGAGCAGTTCTACCAATTTTAGGTTTCCTTATATTACCAATACTAGCAGGGCTCTATGGAGGATTAAACCCTAATATAAGAGACCATGAAGCAAAACAGGATGTAAGTTTGTATATAAACACGGATGCGCTAGAAGAGTCGGCTGATCGAAGGATATATATATATTAGGTGATGAGGATGGGACGGACATGTGAGAGGGGGACATGGCCATAGCGCCATGCCTGGTGCTTATGGTTTTCGTTATTTAATCCTCTATTTATAGCTCTCAATAAGATATGTTGCTTTGAAATAAAGCAACATACTAATTGTGCTACAAGTTGGCTAGTGCATGTTACTTAGCTTGCACATAAAGAAACCCAAGGTTAATCTCATTCGTAAATCTTTTAACATTTATCTGCCAAGTGGTTTGTTAGCTCTTAACCACTTCAAGATAGAGATTCAATGAAAATGAGAACACCATTATCTTATTGACCTATTGAGATTCGTTAGATGGACCACAAAAGATATTCTCGTGGTAAGGATCAAGTCCAACTAAGAGATAAGGAGTTATCATTAAACCCGCGTAATTATCCCGAAGATAACCACCAGACGGTTCGCGAACCGCCTGGACTTGGAATTCAGGCCTAAAACATCAAATCTGATGTTCATGTATATTTACGTGTACAGATTGATGTTTTGGAACTCAGAAGGAAAATCCGGAGTCATTGTACGCGATCCGGTTCGCAAACCTGTCTGCTTCCAAATTAGGGTTTTAACTGGATCCGCTGGAAGTACTTTGGCTGGGCCAATTTCTGTACTTAGGCGTGTATATGTCCTCAGCTATAATCCATGACTCTGCTCTAGATTACTCCTTTAGATTCGTCCATTCTCCTACATGTGAATTGCAAGCAAATCATTGCAATGGAAAGTGTATTGAATCTATCTCATGTATCTTGTAAACGTAGTACATCGGGAAAGTATACCAACATAACTCATGGTTATGCATACAAGATAACAATCTCAATTTCTATAGTATCTCTACTAAAGTAGCCGATTATTTCAAAATATAGAATAAGTAGAATAGAAGAAATTTCGTATAATGTAACAACTCCTACCAACCTTTGGTCGATGAAGAATATATGATGTCTTCTTGTAATATCTGTCTTCATCTTCAAGGTCTCTACTACTTCGTCTATATCCCGATTCTGAAATCTAAACTCTAGTAGGCTGAATCAAGAATTGTAATTTGACATCTAAACTTGAGAACTAGCTTGACATACCAACACTAGTAGGTTTGACCGAGCAATGCTCTAACAATCTCCCAATTTGTCAATTTTAGTGACAAAACCAATATTACATATGGATTCTGAAAATAAAACAATAAAGCTCCATTCCAGATGTCTTTTGATTTCTTGAATTCTTCAACGTCTCCTTTGAGTCTCGATGTGTTTTTTTTAACCCATGTTGAAAAATGTGAGTGTAGACACTAACAAATTCCTGTCTACGAATTTTGCATAGGTATAACCCACATGTTGTATGTGCATAGAGTAGTAATCAGAGCAACTTTAGAATCCGTGTATCAAAACTTTAAAGTGATTCTACTCATTTTGATATGAAGCTCCCCCTTAATCTTTATACCTCTTTTTGCCAGATTTGACGTTGACGCCCAATATTTACTTCCCCTTACTTGATTCTTTGAAAAAATACATACGTAAGCAATACGGTGTTCTCCCCCTATGGTTGTGAACCACAAACACAAGAAACCATATCTATTCCCCCCTATTTGTCACAAACATATGATAAACCAGTTGAGACTCGAGTTTCAAGCATATTAGAGATAGTCAAGGATATTCTTGCATACCAAGTCTAAGATGACATAACTAAGACATCAAAACGATATTTGGAGAAAATATAGATACAACTTTCTCTTAAATTCTACATCCACGCTCCCCACAACGATTTGTAATTAAGCGCAAGTTCATTTAAGAACTCTTCCCCATGTGATGTTATTCGGTAAAGAACAATAATATATGGCCTTACAAGTAAAGACATAAACAAAGCATAATTAGACAAACAAATTACAAGTAATATGTATCCAATTTCTTTGTTGATTTTCTCTTTTCTTAGCCAGTTTCAGAAAAGAGTATACGTTTTCTTAATTTGTGAAAACCAAGATCTCATATAATCAAAAGTTTCTTGACCGTGAGAAAAAGCATAACTTTTGTAGTTTTAGATAACTTTGAATCATCACAAAAGCAATGAAAACTCAAGTATTGCAAGCATCATTAATTATCAAATCTAAAATATTTTTTTAATAATGAATACTAATAAAGTAATACATTATGAAAAACTCTAAAAAGCATGAAAAGGAAAACTACTTTTAGATATAGTTTATATTCCTTAGACAAAAGTAAGAACAAGTTCTCACATGGCTTAAGAAGACACAATAAGTAAAAAAGTTGTATGGCTTCAACTTTATTAGTCTTCATTCTTACGAACTTGAATGTCAAAGAGTTCATCTTTGATACTGGCACGTTCTCTGTTCTCCTCCTTAGACAAACCAGTTAAAGTTCATAGTAACGATGTATAATATGCACTATTCTTTCTGAACCGTTTGGATTTGACTTCAAGAGATATACCTTTCTTCCTTTCGTAATCGATTTTATACAAAAAGTACTTTCGCATACTGGCATATTCATCAATCATTTCTCTTGAATTAAGAGCATGTGTCTGTTGATCAGGGAAATTTTAAACATAGCTCAATTGTTCAGCATGAGTCATTTTTCTCTTGCTTGAGACCTCACAAAGCTCAACTTTCACAGCTTTTATTTTGCAACTCTTCGTAACACTCTTTGTAACATAAGCCATCCTTGACATGACTTACTGGATGAATGAATCGATATATATATATATTCTCAAGAGGAGCGTGTTTCTGTTTATCTGAAAGACTTAAGGGAATCTTTCAGAATTTGCGATACGAACGGTCCGCGAAACTTTTGAGGTTTGAAATACGGAACTCTGTTTTTCAGAGTTTAGTCAATCTCTTTCGTAAACACAAATTTCCGTGGAGAAAAATTCTATTTAGAAATATGTTCAAAATATAGTATTTCTACTATTGACTTGAACAACCACAATACCAGGAACAAATTCCTGATATCAACTACATGCCTCACACATACAAAGTCATAATGTGAGGATGCAACCACAAACTACACTAGGCAGTTTGAGTGTGAGTACTGGACTCACACGGGGTGTTGATTATAGAGTGGTTGTTAGAGACTGATTCGGGTTGAGAGTTTTTCTTACCCTTTTCATTTCCTCTTGAACTAACTACGTTTTTCAACGCTCCCTTGAATTGTTTCAAGGCTTTGTTCATGTTATCCATATCGGCTTGAAGCTTAGTTACAACTCGCCTATTTCCCTTAAGAAGCTAACACCTTCCTTGGATATGTCCATATTTGTCACAGTAGTGACAGCTCTTGGAAGGTTTTTCTTCCTGAGTTTTAGCTTTCTCAGGTATACCTTTAGATTTTCCATTAGATGGAGGCCTGGATCCAGCGGCAACCATAATGAAATTATTTGAAAAAGAGGGGATACTGAGATATACCACCAACTTTTTATTTCGTGAATCTAGTTGATTAGGTTCCTTGAACGATCTCACAAATCAATATTCAAGCAACAACCCGAGTACAGTTCTGAGAACCGAATCCAAACAAGAACAAGTTCTTGTAGATCTCAACAGAGATGGATTCACTCAAAGGGTTATGAATCAACAAACTTGCAATAATCTAATCATATAGATCAGAGACAATATAATGCGGAAGGGAAAAGTAATGTAAGACACCAGAAGTTTTGTTAACGAGGAAAATGCAAACCAGCAGAAAAACCCCGGGACCTCGTCCAGATGTGAACACCCACATTATTAAACGAATACAGACGCTAGCATACTCCCAGACTTCAGACTGGAATGTATCGAGACTGAATTAAGCCTCCAAGCAACTCAGTTACCGTTGTGCTCCTACGTCTCTTGACTCCCGCAGAAGCCTACGTACTTGATTCCCCTAAAATATAAATCTTTTAACATTTAAACTCTAGGTTTATCTCATTTGAAATCCTAGGTTAACAAAGAAACCCTAGGTTAATCTCATTTGAAAATCTTTTAACATTTATAAGCCAAGTGGTTTGTTAGCTCGTAACCACTTCAAGATAAAAAAACCAATGAAAATGAGACTACCCTAATCTTACTGACCAATTGAGATTCGTTAGATGGACCACAAAAGATATTCTCGTGATAAGGATCAAGTCCAACTAAGAGATAAGGAGTTATCAGTTAAATCCAGCGTAATTATCCCGAAGATAACCACAAGACGGTTCGCGGACCGACTGGACTTGGAATTCATGCCTAAAACATCGAATCTGTTGTTCACGTACATGTACGTGTACAAATTGACGTTTTGAAACTCAAGAGGAAAATCCGAAGTCATTGTACGCGAACCTGTCTGCTTCTAAATTATGGTTTTAACTGGATCCGCTGGAAGTACTTGGGCTGGGCCAATTTCCATACTTAGACATGTGTACGTCCTCAGCTATAATCCAATTTTGCCATATGAACACCAAAATGCTAGCTAAATGACACCAAATCCTATGTGGCAGAGAGACGTGAGGTTTTCTATATATCCAGTCACCAGAAAGAGAAAAAATAATAAAAAAATTAATTCCTTTATTTTCGCAGTCGTCCGATAGATCCTACGGTACAGATGTTTTGGAAAACCAAACATTGTAAATTTGTACGCGGGAATTGAAACTCAGACCTTTCATATTGACTTTTAATTCTCCTAAAATAAATCTAGGGTTTAATGCAGAGAGAAAAGAAACAAGATTTGCAACATGAAATTCATAGATCACTACTATCATTGTCTCAAACCAGGTAAACACAAACTAAACGCTTTTTTTTTTCATCTTTTCTGATCGGTGTAATTTCTATAGAGTGTTTCAGTTTTATTAGAGGTATGTATGTCCGTAGCACAGTTGGGTTTTAGATGGTTTAGATGGATTTTTTCACTATTAGACGAATGTAGGGGATTCAATTTTGTATGTGACTGTGATTTCAATACGATATACTTGTTAAATGGTCTGGTTTCTCCCTTGTTCGAACTGGAACAACTCAGATTTTTAAGAAAGTATTGTTCTGTGTTTAAACGTTTGTGACAGAACGAAATATTTATGTGTGGTTGCTTTTCAGGCATTTCATTCTGTATTGTTCATGTGTTTTCGCTTTATGATGTTCATATGCTATGTATTCATGCAGAGTTTAGGATGTGAACTTTGGTCTGGCACAAGGGAAAACGTTGTTGCTAGAGGTATTGCTTTTGTGTCAGAAGAAAGTAAAGAAGTGATTGTGCATGGATACACTGCCAAGATCATGTGCTACAGGTCCAGGTTACTGAAGTACTGAATGAAAATCTCGTACTACCAATACCCGGCGATGAGATTAAAACTTTAAAGCAAGCTTGTGGCACTTTTATCCCTTCGCCCAAAGTTGAAACCGTACTTCTTCAACCTCCTGAGGTTAGTAGCTTTGCTTGGCTTCTTTGCTTATTCATCGAATAATTTGCTACACCAATCTGCCTTATCCAGCTTGTATTCAAAACTATATTAGACATTGATGCGTTGAAACAAACCCACAGTAGTTAGATAAGATCCCAATATGTGCTGGCAACTCTTTAAATCAAGAATGCTAGTGTGAAGTTAATAAATCCAGACATGTGGTTACTTATTTGATCATTATGATTTAGATCTGCAATGCGCAGTTTCAACCAATGTAAAAAAGGCTACTTCCCTACATTCTTCTCCACTGTTCTATTTTATCTGTGTCTTCATAAGACCAACGTAATCATGTTTGATACATGAATCCTCATTATTACTCCACTACTTCAGGCGACTCAACAAATACTGCCGCAACCAAATTTTCTGCAGCACATTGAGAAGCCAAAAGAAGCAGTTCAAGCTACTCAAACTTCAAGTCTCCTGTCGTCTTCACTAGGAGGTGATGGAACTAGCAAACAGATCCATCCATCTGAGGTTTTTATTCATTCGACTGAGAAATCCTCAAGAGAAAAACTTGAATTTGCACCACTGAAGGTTTCTTCAACTAAGAAACAGTCTGATGTGCCTAGGCAGGACCCTCCTTGTACAGATACGGTGACCCATCGTTCCAGTTCCTCAACTTTTGTACTATCTAAACCGAAGAATAAAACCGTACTTTATCAACCTCCTGGGGTTAGTTGCTTTGCTTGGCTTCTTTGCTTTATTCGTCGAATAATTTTCTACATCAATCTGCCTTATCCATCTTTTATTCAGAAGTAAAGTCGAATCATTTTGTTCAGGCGACTCAACAAAAACTGCAGTGACCAAATTTTCTACAAGACATTGATAAGCCAAAGAAAGCAGTTAAAGCTACTCAAAAGGCATCTCAGACTAAGCAGGGTATCAAATGCAACCTTTTTTTGGGTTCTAAGGAAGAAGTTCTCGCTAGAGGTAAAGCTTTCTCTATTGGAGGAAAATGGAAAGTGAACGGATCAGAGCATTTGATTGAATGCCACAAGATATTGGTGTTGGAAGTATTAAATGGAAAACACTGTTTAGTCATTCCAACGAAGAATATTCAATGTCTAGATGATGCTCACGTAAAATATATTCTTTGGCCCAAAGAAAGCACCGAACTTCTACCATCTCCTGAGGTTAGTTGTAGTGCAATATGTTTTCCTTGTTCACTGAATATTTCTTTACATGAATCTTTCTCGTCTAGTTTGTATCGAGAAGAAAATGAGACAAATGCTAGTGTGAATTAGAGTACCTAATAAGTAGAGATATGTGGAACCTGTTTGATTATGAGATAGTTGTGCAGCATTTCAAAAAGGTGCAGACTTAAGTTCAAGTCTGCCAGTTACATAGTTGTACAATTATTTTTCATGTTTCTTCACATTACCAGAGAATCCACATTGGATTTGGGAATACATGTATCAAGAATCCTAACCATTACCTAAAGAAAATGCAGCAGGTACCTAAAAAAAACCGCTTCAGATAGTGCTGCAGAAAGAGAGTCAGAAAGCAGATCAACTATGTGAGAATGGTTCTCAAGGTACAAAATCTCAATCTGGGCGACCAGAAGAGACTAAGAAAAAGGTGGAGACTTCATTCTATCTAACCGGTCACATTGTTTGAGAATTTTTTTCTGCTTCTTCACATGAACATTGAATCCACGTCGGGCTTAGGAATATCTGCTACATGAATCCTAAGAATAACCCTCTTGCTGCAGGTACCTACAAAAAATGTTGAGCTGCAAAAAGATAGGAAGGACGCAGGAGATCAACTAACTGCAAACGGTTCTCGGGGTACCATATCTCAATACGGTCCTGTTTTAGGTGTAAAACAATAAAGAGAATCTAAGGGGTAAAGTGTGAAGTGTAATGATGTAATATGAAGTTGTAATGGTATTCCAGAGGTCAAGATCGAACAAGACTCGCCTAAACCAAGAAATGGTCGTTCGAGTATTGCTTCAGTTACAAGAAGAGGAAATAGGGTTGGTTTAAGGGAGGGAAGCCGAGAAAGATGAGATCAGAGAATTGCTATGATTTTTGTGATGTTGTGATTAAAATTGCTAAAAGAATGGATATTCAGTCCTCACTAGATATTGAATGCTGAATGAGAAGAGTTAATCAATTATTGATGAGATGAATTGATTGTACTACACTGAATTGAACTGAACTGTTGAACTTGTTCTTGTCTGTTCTGTGTTTCCAAACTGGTCGAGTGACCTATTTATAGCAATAGA
>JAJJMA010284056.1:62858-84123 GCA_023529015.1 Papaver nudicaule | reverse complement strand
GCACAGGCACAGGCGCATGCATATGTATCTTACGTGTAGGCTAGGGATGTGGACCAAGCTACTAGGCTATGGACGTGAAAGATCAAAATATGGCTATGGTGGTGACCAAATTTCTTATCCCTATTGTAAAATAAATTCATACCTTGTCTCAAGCTATCTCCAGGATGCCAAAATTGATGCAAAATTACTCTTGCAACCTCCTCGCCAAAAACCACCATCAACAGGTCCATCAAAGCAGGTAGACAAAGTAGTTGGAGTACTAAGGGAATCTCATATTACGCCAACTCAATACGCATTGGTATTTGTTGTCTTAAAGGCATCAATTAAATACGTATTGGTTTATATTTTTCTATTTATGATGTTCATATGGCAGTATATTTTTGCAGGGTAGAGAGTGCAATATTTATGGAGATTCTAAGCAGAAAGTCCTTGCTAGAGGCAAAGCCTTTAAATCACCGAGAAAACATCATTTACTTGAAACAGGTGCAGAGGTTGACTGCTTCTTAGTCCTGATCAAAGAAGTATTGGATGGAAACTACAGTTTACCTGTACTAGCAGGAAATCTTGCAAAATTAGAAAGTGCAAACGGTTTTGTCATTCCTTGGCCAAAGACTATACTTTGTGGTGTTAAGGTTGGTTGCTTAGCTTGTTTGCTTTATTCTTGAAGATATTTCTTTAATAATGTGTTCTTCGCATGACCAACGAATTCCAGTTGGATTTGCATGAATTACTACTCTCTTTCTATAGGTACCCTTACAATCTTCTCACACAAATACCAAAGAGCACGGAGTACCTGTTGAACGTACTGGCAAGCTTATTTCCAAGGAGCTAAAAGAAGATGATCAACAAAAAGTGGTGCTACCAAAAGACCATGAGCTACAACATTCAGAAGCCAAACAGCAAGTTAATAGTTTACAAGCAACAGAAGTACATGCTGTGGATGAAGGACAACCTAGTAATCTACCGGACGCAAAGAAAAAAAATCCCAGAAGTACATGATGTGGATGAAGGACAACCTGATAATCTACCGGCCGCAAAGAAAAAAATCCCAAAGAGGACCAGTAAGGTATATCAAATTCCAGATGGTAGCCAGAGGTGTACCAGGAATAACGGCAAGAGGCAACAACTCTGTCAACTGGAGGTGGAGAACCGAGCATCTAAAAAACAGAAGCAACAAAGGCAATAACGTTTTAGATATATGGTCTGCCATGTTTCTTTAACAAACTTTGATTGCAAAGTCCGAACATTTTCTCTTGCAAGCTTTTATTAGAACATAGTTAATTTTCATTTGTGTAAATGACCCGTACAGGTCCGTTCGGGTTCAGGTAATGAGATCAAGTCTCTTACCCAAGCCGGCACCCGGGAAAAATGGGCATATAAATGAACGACCTTAAATGCATCTAAATTGGCGGTTGAAAATCCATCTAAATTGACGGTCGAAAATACATCGAATAAGATAAAAATGGTAATAATTAAACGGCTGAATTCCATCACACTAATACAATTGAACGGTTTCGAGTAGAACACGTGGACGGCTGGGAACACATCTTGTTTGACGGCTGAGAAACCATCATTTATCCTCAAAATTCGAACGAGATGAACGGTATCCACAGCTACACGTGGATGGTGGTAGATCAAATATTAACGGTATCCATGGTTACAGGTGGATGATGTTGATCAAATATTAACGGTATCCCTGGTTACACGTGGATGGTGATAGATCAAATATGAACGATTAGAGATGCACCAGAGATTGCACTCGTTCGCATGGCTAAATAAACACTTTGCGTGTCTTAAGTGCAGTAATAAGCCACATGAGAAGCAATTTCACGAGGCTAAAGGGAAGCAACATC
The DNA here is from genome assembly GCA_023529015.1 of Papaver nudicaule. Taxonomy (NCBI): domain Eukaryota; kingdom Viridiplantae; phylum Streptophyta; class Magnoliopsida; order Ranunculales; family Papaveraceae; genus Papaver; species Papaver nudicaule. The sequence goes on along the minus strand of JAJJMA010284056.1, from coordinate 82,270 downwards.
CACATGAGAAGCAAGTTCACGAGTCTAAAGGGTAACAACAACCACATGAGAAGCAAGTTCACGAGTCTAAAGGGTAGCAACATCAACATGACTTCGAACAACACTTGGGAAAAGCTTCAGCACCATGGCGACTTTGTCACGTGAATTATAGCCGAAGGCCACACGAAATTTCGCGTTGCGGAAAAGGAAGTCAAAAAACACGCGATTTCTTGTCACACGGCGAGCATTTGTGTTTGGCATGACCTAAACCATAGGGCAACGCCAATCTGGCGTGGCATCAGACCATATGTGTACTAGTGTTAACTTTTGAGCACTGTTATATTTATCTCTTTCACTGAATCTTTCTAAACATTTCGGGTTGTAATAACGTTGATCTATGTGCGTGAATTTGATACTTTATCATTCACTGAAAGATTCTATGTTGTGTTTAATTAGTGTGTGATTCTAACCCTAATTACATAACTCAAAAAGTCTTGCTCAAATTTTTTTGGTGATTTCAATGCTTGATCTTAATTGATTATCTATATGAATGTATTGCATAAATCGTGAACTTGCTTTTTTAGCCATACCAGCCGTTCGGGTAAAGCAGTTCATGAAGAACTATCAAAATCCATGCTTCTGACTCTTATGGCTTAGGGGAGACGATTTTGATAAAGAGGAACCTCGTAGGATACAATATTGAACCCCGCTGGACTAAATGTTGTACCTTTAATTCTTAGTCTTACAACCACTAGGAAGGGGTAACCTAATGTTTTCTCTAAAGGCGATGGTTGACCGAAACTCTCTGAGAAAGTAGAAAGATTAAAATTTGAATTCCTATTTGACCGTAACTAGCTAGGAAAGAAAAACATAATTGTACTTCACCCAAGAATTTATTCCAAATCCTTGCTTGCGAAGGTCGTCGCGTTGTTTCTTTTGGAATGACACATAATGGGGGAGAGTTCTTTTGAACTTGTGCTTCATGGTAATATCTTTTCGGGGAGTGCGGCTGTGGAATTTACGAGAAAATTGCATCTTTTTATCTCTCGTTTCAGGTATGTTTACCTTTGTCTACATTGATTATTGTTGTTTTATGAGGATTCCTATATTTCTTGTTCCTTTGTCTATTTTATGACAAAAAGGGGGAGAAATCTTGTAGTAAGGGAGAGTAAAATCTTTCTATCTACTACGACAATTGTCTACGGCATTGTCATAGGGGGAGTAAAATCGATGTGCTTGTCATGTCAAAGCAAAACTTGGTGTATTGAGTAAGGGGGAGAACATATCATATTGTGTAATATCTTTAAGCATCGATGCAATATGCTTACAAGTTTTATATACTACTCAAATGCATAACAAACTCTTGTTGGACTATGTCCTTCTAGAACAAAGATGTGTGGTGACTTTGAAGTTTGTTATCTTTACCTTGAATCTTCACTTGCCGGAACACTCTTATTTGAAGACGTTAAAGATTACAAGAATATCAAGTACATTACGGTTAGGGCTAAAAGATTTTACTTTTTGAATCCATATGTAAGATTGGTTTTGTCACTAAAATTGACAAAGGGGGATATTGTTAGAGCATTGCTCGGTTGAACCCACTGATATTGATATCTCAAGTCAGTTGTCAAGTTTAGATGACAAAAACACAATCCTTGATAAGTTTACTCTACAACCTGGGACTAGGATAGTTTTAGGTAATCGAGACGAAGAACACTGAAGACGGAGACCGGAGCTTACTACTTGATAAATCATAACGTCCTCGCTAAAGGTTATAAAGGTTTTTCCTTTCCATGTTTCGTATTTTCCATTTCTATCATATCAATAGTCTATGATGTTGTTTATAAGATCCGAGGGTATTCTAGGATTCTTCGCCTTTGCATTTGTCACATCCGTGATAATATGTTTAGGTAGAGTATGTTGAATTGTCTCATGAAATGACCTCAACGGTGAACGGGTTCATAAACGCGTACATGTGTTGCTTATGGCATTCCTGAGAACGAGCGGGTATGTATGCACGCGTTCATGAACGCGTACATACGAGTTCACAGATTTCTCCTGAAGTCCAATTGATAGCTCTATGAACGGTTTCATGAACGCGTACATATAAGCCATGGAAAACTTCCAACTTACATATCTTGAAGTTTTCGGTCTAGGCATGATTAGTTCTCGGACTCTTCATTACTTGACCCATGGAATTCAACTACTTAATCCACGCGATGTTCAAACATGTTTTGGACCAGAAGTCGCAAACCTTTAATCAAGGCTGAGTCTTCTTTAACTATTGGCCTAGTCCAAAGTTGGAAGAAGATCGAGAACGGGTATTCAAGTTATGGACTTTCCTAGTTCCGGAACTTGCTTGAGCCCTACTCAAGGTTGCTTAACTTTTAAGCAAAGCCTCCCTTGATGATCATTATAAATAGATGACCTTCTGCAAGATACAACTCAATCCTCTGCACATCTGTGTATCCTTGCATAAAGGTTGGTCGTCATCTCGAACTCCTTTTCTCGGACTACGACTATTGAAAGACTTCATTTGAGGATCGTGAAGCACAGGTCGGAAGTAAAATTCATGATCATGTATCTTGGGTCGATTGAATATTTTCAATCTTATCACGACCAAGATTTGATAGAAACTTCGTAAGGTAGATCTTGTATCGTAAACCCTAGAAGTTTCGTAACGCAGATTCACGAACTAGGTTTAATACTAAGTTCGTCTAGCGTTAGGAGGTAAAGATGTTTAGGCTAGATCAATAAGCCCTATTCAGCAAAACAAATTTCCATTAACCTTGACTTTAAGTCTAAAGGAAATCACAATCATATTCTTGTTTAATTACTTGGATACTTTTAGGCGTCCTTTTAGAGGCAGGGTAACGCTAGTCTTCACGAAGGGAAGTGGAGCAACTCCTAGGCCTATAAAGGACGTCATCTAGGGGAATCAAGTACGTAGGTTTCTGCGGGAGCCAAGAGACGTAGGAGCACATTGGTTTGTAAGGTTAATTCAGTCTCGATACATTTCAGTCCGAAGTCTGAGAGCAGGCTAGCGTTTGTATACCATTCATACTAAGGGTGTTCACATCTGAACGAGGTCTCGGGGTTTTTCTGCTAGGTTTGCAGTTTTCTCGTTGACAAAATTCTGGTGTCTTGCATTACTTTTCCCTTCCGCATAATATTGTCTCTGATCTATATAATTGAAGTAATTGCAAGTTTGTGGATTCATAACCTTTGAGTGAATCCATATGTGGAGGGTAAAACACCCTCGAGACACGTGTCAAGATCAGAAGGACTAGGCCCTGCCAGAAAGCGTCGCAGCCGTACTTTGGGATTAGCCTGCAGAGCTACCTCGAGGAAAAACTAGATCATCGAAGGATAAAAGTCTGAAGTCATCTTCGGAGGTCTCACCGAAGAAACCGCCTTACTCGACAAGCTCTGAAACCACCATGATTGAGTAGCTTGTCTTATTAGCTGTAAACCACTACCGACTCGACCTATATAAGGCGAGCTCGAGAAACATTGTAAGGGTTGGATTTTTGGTGTAACCTAAGTTGTGAAGGGTGAGATTAGGTTAGCTTTCTCCTCTAAACTTCTAAGGATCATATCCATGTATTAGCCACCACAAGATTTAATGAGTAATCGTATTCTTATCTGATATATTCTCTTATGTATTGTCTTCGATGTTGTTCTTATTCTCTTCGCACTCTCGTATGATCAAATACTGTCTGTATTGCCTTGGTATTAGTATAGATCTATTGGCTGTCGGGTATGAAGTGCTTATGCAGATTTCATACTCACACAGTTTGGCGCTAGAAACAGGGACTAATTAAAACAACTTAGGGTTTGCCTGTGATTTATGATTTTCAAATTTTTTGAGGAAATTTTTTCTAGGGTTTTCAAACTCTTCTTTAAAATCGCATTTCCATCACATTTTTATCATTTTTCTGAGCTCCACCACCTTGGGTGTCTAAAGACCTTCAAAGCTTTAGAACGTTAAAGGATTTTTGAGCAAATCATCAGTTTGATGAGATCGATGCTTCTACAGGGAATCCCAAGCCTTGAAACGTAGAGATCTGGTCAAGAGTATAACAAACTCTTTTAAAAAGAATCACGGCAGAACCCCAAGGAAAGAATAGCTTTCACCTTGGATAAGCTACATTAATTTCCAAGAAATACCCGTAAAATATGGTATACCCACAATGTTGAGAAAAGCAAACTAGGGGCATTTTGAGGTTTTTATCCAGTCCATATTGGGGAAACAAGCCTTGCAGTATACATACTCAGGGTCCAGATTAGGAAAAGTAGGCGAGTTTGCCAGGATCTTTTCATCTGAAAGAAAGATTCGGATAAGACAAAAAACAGTTAGGGTTTGGTCAGAACCGAGCACAACTAACCCTCAAATTTCGCACGAAAAAATCTGTTACGCATACTAGGGCGCAAGTCAGACTTAGTACATTGCACCAGCCACTCTGGACCTCACGGTTTTTTTGTTTTCTACAGGTCACTGTCAGCATGGCTTCAAAATTTGACCAAATGCCGAAGCAAAGAGTCGGGTCCTCGAGGCATGGCACGGGATCCTCGAGGCATAACACCAGATTTTCCACAATCAAAGGACTATCGCCAGAGGTAGATGCAAGTACAGTACAGCACAGAGAACGCGTAAACGAAGAGGAAGTGCAAATAGAAGATTTGGGGCATGATGGAGAAGGATTTCCAGAAGGTGACGAACCACCTCAGCAACAAATTCAAGAGGAGGATGGGGAAAATAACGATAACGATGGCGAAAACGACATCCCGAATGAAGCAGTACCAGCACCCCAACCCACCGAAGAAAACACCACGAGGGCTGCCCAGTTCCAAAAATTGATCCAGAAGAACAAGAAAATAAGGAAGCTAAAAAAGCAATTAGCAGAGGCAACCAAGAAAGCTACGGAGAAGTCATCATCAAACTATAAAGGGAGCAGCGGGGGAAACTCTCGCCCACAAACCGTATCACGATCCAGGGGACCTACAATGTCAAGAAGTCACACCAAATTCAAGGGAAACGACCCCAAGGACCCTGAGATAGTGATCTCGAGCAGAAAAACCGAGCCCAGTATAGTCCGAAAGGGAACAACATGCATTTAATATACGAAAATGAGCAGGCAAGGAAGAACGCCGAGACGCAAGTTCTACAACAAGTGATGATGGAACAAATTGAAATGCTTCGAGCAGAGCTCTTCGATAATCGGATGCAACCGACTGACAAAATGAAGCTTACTCAAGCAATCAACGACGTCAACCATTCGCCACTAAGCCCCGAGCTCCTCGCTAAAGCCATCCCGGTAAAATGCACCATGCCAATCTTTGCTTCAATCTTCGATGGGACAGGAGACCCAACTCTGCACATCAAAATGTATCTACGAGTATTCCTGGCTTATGTTGATAAAGACGAGGTGCTTTGCAAGTATTTTCCTTCCAGCTTGAAAGGGGAAGCCTTGGCTTGGTATGACAACCTAACAGCCAGTTCGATTTCGTCTTTCGAAGAGCTATCCAAAGTATTCATACTTCATTTCTTGTACAACAACTCATCAAAGCCAGGAGTAGAGAAACTGTTCAGCATTAGAGTCAGACCTGAAGAATCCATTAAAAGCTTGACAGACAGGTGGACTGCTCAGTGCGTCGAAGTAGGAAATTGAGCTTCGGAAAAAGACAAGGTGAGGGCCTATCTAAATGCACTCGATAAGAACCATCCATTGTATGACAGACTCTTCTCCAAGAATGTGGAAACACTACAAGACCTCCGAAAGTACCAAAAGGAAAGAATCACACTGGACGAAATCAGGGAGCAATCGACCCAAGGGAGATAAGCCATATCAAAACAGGTGCACTCCATAAACAGCTTGTCACTTGAAGAGCGAGATCAAGCCACGAACCACCAGACAGGGGACTTTCAAAGCGAGAAAGGCAGGACGATGCAGGAAGATATGGAAGCGAAGGAAAATTTTGTGACGGAAGATATCATGATAATAGTAAGTACAATGACATTAGAGGCAATGACTCTCAAAGGGAATTTGAAAACAGCGGTGCTCAAAGAGGACAGGAGGGAGGCAGAAAGTTCGGCGTACAAAGACCAGGTTTCCCTGCATTTCAAGATAGAAAGCTGCCAAAGCTGTGTGTAACCATCGAGGACGCTCTCAGAAGCATCAAGCAATCCGAACTAGCAGGCGAAATGAGATACCCGAGGAGCAGAGGAAACCAGCCAAAGCACACTCGAAACTCTAGGGATTATTGTCAATTCCATCAATTATATGGGCACACAACAGAGGACTGCGTCACCGCGCAAGATCAAATCTACTTTTTCATCTCAAAAGGAAACTTTAAGAACTTCCTCGAACTACTAAAACCACCTCCAAATAAGCCGCAACCAGAGGAGAAGAAGCACGAAGCATACGTAATAACCATTGACCAAAGCGTCCCAAGATTTGACGACTGCAACTCCATAGTTCACGCAGATATCAGTGGACGAAATTTCGAAGGCATCCCTACTGATAGAATTCACAAAAGAGACTTTGAGGGAAAGGAAATATTAAGCGTAGCAATGAAAGGGCAGCTGGAAGAATGGCAGAGGCGCCCAGTTTTCTTTTCGGCAGCAGACATTCCCGATGAGGAAGATTACACAATAACCCCTTAGTTATCACACTCCACATCGAGAAGACGGCGATGCCTAGAATACTCGTGGACCCAGGAAGTTCTGTGGACATACTCTTCGGAAGGACCTACGACAAGATGTTTGGAAAGGAAAGAGCCTTGGTGCCCTCTTCGTACAATGTCTATGGCTTCAACGGAAAACCCTCGATGCCCAGGGGAGAGTTTTCGTTACTAATTCATGTTGAAAATCTGGAACAGCCCACATCATTCTGTATAGTTGACATAAACTCGCCTTACAATGCAATTGTGGGAAGACCTTGGCTTCACAGCATCCTAGGAGTGCCCTCTACTCTGCACAGAAGAATCCGGTTTCCAACGCCGCTCGGAATCGCAGAAATCCTCGGTGACCCTATTGAAGCTCGGCTATGCAACGAAATCGATGTCCAGGCGAGGGAGCACTCGATGAAGAATTCTCCAAGTGAAGCCAAACACCAAAAGATAACAGAGTCCTGCATAGAAAAGTTCATAGCTGACGTTGAGACTGGAATGGCCGACACTACCATGAGAAGCCCAGTCGTCCACAAGCAAGGCACTCGACCTATCAACAAAGGAAAAGGTCATCATACCGAGCACAGAGAGCAATTCCTCGTATCAAGCAATAAGGCACTAACACCAAGCAAATCTGACAGCAAGGCTTGTTCGACTGACACCAAGAAAGATACTTCGGAGGAGCAATTTTGGGCTGGGACCTACGTCATCGAAAAAGCGCTCGGGAACAACACATACAGACTAGTCAATATCGAAGGACAAAAGCTAAGAACCCTAGTTGAGGGGAAGCATCTGAAACACCTCAATTAGAACCACGTATGTAAGCAACGCATAAGATATGTCAGTTTTAGAATGAGCAAATAAAAGAAGCAGCTTGGCCTGTTGTTAAGAAAAATACATATTGTACTCATCGAGGCACTATACCTCGATCGAAACTCTATATCCTACTTGGTTAGGCGAAAGTCCTACCCGAATAGGCAAACCTCCAAAGGCTCTCACGCCATATAAAGCAAACATGCCATGACGCCATCTCCCCTAGTGCCTCGACGCAAATAAATTAAAAGGCCTTAACGCCAAAGGCCCAGATGCCAAAAAAACATAAAAAGACCTCGAATAAGCAGGCACAGAGCTGATGATCATATAAGCCGTAAGGGCCCTACGAGCTATATGACACAGTCCTCTACCCATAAGACACCCCGTTAGAGGTGGGTACTTTGCCTCTAAGATACATAAGCTAATGAAGCATTTGAACCCACTACCACACGACCATGAGGACCTTTTTTTCTGAGGCGTCGAGGGGACGATAAATGGGATTAACATCTACCTCTAAAGGTGGATGGAACCCCGAGGCAGCTGATTCGCTTGTATTCGCGGGAATAGCAGGTGAATCACGCAACCAAGGGACCTCCTCTAAAAAACAAACACTTAGCCTCGAGGAGGGGCTATCGAGAAACAGAGGGGTCGAACTCTAGGCCGCGATAGGAGAATAGTACCATGTCTAAGCTCCAGCCTTGACCGACACTCCCCCATTGTGTTACTTTATTATCCAGGAACAATCATAGCAGCTACCCACCATAAGTTCCTCGTTGTACTTGGGATAAATGGATCATCAGAATACCACCATACTCTCTTGGAGAATACTTGGTATCCTCGATATCCACCCAACATATCGAGGCAAAACGGGTACCTATGACCTCGATAGCCTATGTTTGCTTTAAAACAGGCAAGTAACTAAAAGCCTTTGGGAAGGGTGATCTATAAGCCCCCACTAGCTTGGTTTACTATCTCCCACATCGAAGTAAGCCATGGAGTTGCCCCTCGAGTACCTTTAGGAGCCTAGAGTACTGCAACAACAACTTCGTGCTTGATTACGAAGTTCCCAGCAAATATATACAAACTAAAAAGGAAAAAACTCCAATCAAGCAAAAAGGCTTCTTTATAAACATAGTCAACACAGCATACAAGCGCAAAAATATGGGAAATGCCAAGTACAAAAAATTCTTGTATCAGAAAACAAAAGGAAAAGCAAAAGACTCGCAGCTACACCACGGGAGAAACTTCGCTAGATAACACAACGCGACGAGGGGAGGGATCTCCAAAAACTTTCATGTCATCCCAAAGCTCTCTCAGCCTCCAAGTCCTCCTCATAAGTTCGAAATCCGGAGTGATCTTGTCTTGAAGGAGTGATTTCCCTCACGGGCTCAGACTCACTTTCGCTCTCTTCACTATACGCGGTCGTGGATTCTTGAAATAAATAGTTGTTCCCTTTATCAAAGTTAACACCCACACCACCTCCAGTGCTCGGCACTTGGGCGTCACCAAGATCCTGTGCGGCATCATCAGCAGGGTTGCCAGCCTCAACTGAAACATCACCCTTAGGATCATCCTTCGGATCATCTTTCGGATCATCCTTCGGATCATCTTTCGGATCATTCTTGGGATCGTTCTTCGGATCGTCTTTCGAACCATCCTTGGGATCGTCTTTCGAATCACCCTCGAAATCACCCTTTGGATCATCCTTGGCGTCATCCTCGCCACCTCCAGAATGGATATCGTCAGAATCATCGTCGCCATCACCTTCATCATCATCAGGGCCTTTGTCTTCAGAAATATTCCCAAGCAGCCCTCTCTTTCGTGCTTCGTCCCTAGCCAGCCTTACAAATACTTCCTGAGGAAGCAAGTATTCGTCGCCTGGAAGTATCGCGTCAGCATCCCTTGCACCAACGGCCCCATAGGTAGGAGGCTCAATACCGATATCTCTAAAGAGCGACCGACCATGTATTCGACAGGCCATGCTAGTAGCTAGGGAGGTAGTCAAAGCAGATTGAGTAAGCAGTTCTTCGACAGCCCGCCCATGTCTTAACTGATGATGGACGAGGGCAAAACCAGTAACCATATTCCTAAGGTCCTGCTGGCACTTGAGGCGAAAATCTCGTTCGGCAGTCATTTCCTCAATACTCCTCTGCACATCCTCTGAATGACGCTTACGTTCGAGCTCCAGCTCTCGGGAAAGCCTGTCCACATCGGCAGTTCGACGTCGCCGTTCCTCGGACAACTCCTTCAACAATTGTTTTGCGCTCCTTTCAAACTCCAACTTTTGGTCGGCTTCAAGCACCAACTGATTGACAGCTTCGTCCCTCGCGGATACAGCGTCTGCAACTTCTTCTGCAAGTTGGCTTCGATGCCTGTCAAATAACCGAAACAAGAAAAGTTGAGATAATTGGAAACACAACAAACAACATCACAACAACTTGATCAGGGTTAGCACCCTACTTTCTTTAACAACCATGTACTCAGCAACCTCATGTTGGTTGGTAAAGCGAGGCTGGGTAGCCCTTTTCCTAATATCTTCAGAAGAAGCCGCCCCAAACTTAGCAAGTTCTAACCGATATTCATCGATCATTCGGGAAAGATGATCTTTCGAAGTTTTCGCCTTGGTAAGCTCCATACTTATATCATTACATCCCTTATTCAAAGCAGCATTCTCTGCAGTTAGATCATTATTGGTGTTCTTTAACGCAGACGTTTGAACCCTCAAATTCCTAATATCCCGCTCCAAATTCTCTATCACCACTCTGCCAGAAGTGGTGACTGACTTTTCCCTAAGAGCAGCATCCCGCTCTCGCGATAGGCGTTCTACATCCAGCTGAAAAAAGTGATTCTTTCGGGCAATAATCTCATTCTTATTTTTCTCCTCTTCAAGAAGGCGCTCGGCCTTAACTCTTTTCTTTTTCTCCTCGGCAAGAAGATCCTCAGCTTCACGCCTCTTCCTCTTATAGTAATCTCGGTCATCCCAGGCTTGACTCCTCTCTTTTATAAGCTTAACGATTTCACCTCGATGACCTCCATCGCCAGAAACGCTATGCGAAGGCTTGCGACTCTCTCGAGAATTGCTTAAAGCTAGCTTAGCCTCGTGGAGTTTCTTCTTCCCTTCTTCTAACTCGGCTTTTTGGATAGCAGTAAATTTTTCTCAGCATAAAATTACAAGGTAAAATGCAAACACAGGATAACAAAATACATACCTATCAAATTCTTCCTCTCGCGAGCACTGCGAGTCTTTTCTTCGGCAAGCTCCTGTTGCATCTGGAGAAATTTCCCCTCATGATACTCAGCCTCGCCATATTGATCAAAGGTATAGGCTAGAAGACCAAACTCATGATAATTACCCTGTGACAAATACGAAAAGGCACCAAATACTCAGCTAGAAACTCAAAAAATATGACTATTCACACTTAAAGGAAAAAGCAACGAACCATTTGAAGCATAGCGAGGTTCTCCTCATACGAAAAAGGTGGATGACGAAGATCATACAACATTCTGAGACGATCACCTCCAAAAACAGCGTCAAATTTCTTGCAAAACTCAGGATCCAAAGGGCAGCCCAGGGGATCAGAGGCATAAGCATCAAAGCGAGATGAGACTTCCTTGGTAAAATCACTCGGATTATAGTTATCAAAAAGTACTTCCTTAAATCTCTTCGCAGTGTATGGTTGAGGGTGTTTGCTAGCAAAGCTAGGAGAAGGTGAAAACTTTGAACTGCGGGGGTAGCTGATAACTAAATTCTTCGAAGGATCCATACTGACAGTTGAACCATCCCTTCGGGGTAGGAGGAGATCGACCACAGGATTAATCTTCTTCGAAGACAAGACAAAAGGTTCGGCTGAGGCAGTGGTTGCGACAGTAGAAGCAACCATGGATGAGGCATGGGTCGCTTCAGAAGAAGCAATCATCACCGAGGCAGAGGCAGGCACACTCGGAACAACAACATTCGGCTCACCAGCGGCAACCTCCTCGATAGTTTTATCGGCAGGAAGAACGTCAACAGCCTTCGGCGAGAACAGTTCGATAGGAACAGTTGTTTTCATCTTCTTCTTCGAAGGATTCGATGGTACCTTGCCTTGATGCGGTAAACTTACTTTGGACGATTTCTTAAAAACAAACTTCTTGCGAGGTCTGGCAACCTCGGTCTTTTCCTCGAACTCAAAGCCCACTAATTCATTCTCCACGCTCAAGCCACCCACAGATACAGCATTTCCCTGCAAATGAGAATCCGTCTTCCTCATGAAACAAATAGAGGCAAGTATTCATACTCCAGAAAATAAATCTTAAAAAGGTATTTGTTACCTGCTCCATAGTTTCCTCATCTGCTCGGGAACGCTTTAAGCTACTCGAAGCATCAACAGAAACGCCTTTGCCCTTCCTTAAAACCTGGCGAGACAACTCTCTCTCCTCGTCATAAAATGGATCGTAAACAGATGCTGAGTCGAGAACTCGTGTCCTATTTCGAACTCTGTCCGAGGAATGAAGCAACCTGCATCCTTCCAGCCTCGAAGAATGGGACCCTCCAAACGCACAGGCTCCGAATACCAGTCTTCGTCCATGGAATAATCTAAAGACCCCGGAATAATATTTACACCACCCTTCACAGTCCGAAAGCCGACTCCCCAAGGAGCAAATTCGTTGTCCAGCGTTAAGAATGGTTCGTAATGCTGAAAGAAGTTTTTGGCAGTAAAGTAAAACTTTACTGTAGAGCCAGCAGGAGAGTTATCCTCGGAGCGGGAAACCCAGTGATTGATAAGATGAATGGAGCTACAAGTGAGCTGCATTACCCCCCTTGGACTGGAAAGGGAGCAGAGAATTTCAAGAAACAGAGGGTTGGAAGGTTGGTAAAAAGGGGGAATCAACCTAACAGAAATTTGATGGAACGTAACCAAGAGCTTCCCCTCGCTGCACCCAAACTCCTCGACTAATTCTGGAGTCAGTCGGCTGCCCGGAGCTCCGACAACCTTTATGTTGAAAGAATCATCTCTAAAACCTAAGTTCTTCATCATCGAGACGAGAACATCAACTTTAGAAGGAAACGACATGAAAGGAAAAACAAGGGGAAGGACAGAACTCGCCGACACCGGAAGTTGCAGAGGCAAGATTGATCAGGAACTTGAGAGATGATGAAAGGACAAAAAGAGTCGTCTTTATGAAATAATAAGAAGATTGAAGCAATGGGTACCAGAAGAAAACACCAAACAAATATCAGATCAAAAGATAAAATTTCAAGGGTTTCGGAAAAAGAGCGACGGAGCTGTGGAAGATGGTACGAAAAGGCTAAAAAAATTTAGAGGGAGAAACCGAAACTTAAATAGTAAAGGAAAACCGGCGCTTCCGGTGGGAAGGTCAAAAGGTAGCTAAAATCTCGGGAACATACAGAACATGTCATGAAACGTCACACTTGGCAGCTAGTGGGGTGCATGGCGAGAGGAAGGTGGCGAAGAGGAAATTTCCTTCCTAGGCATCTTCGATACCAGGAAAGGAAAGAGGCAAACTGTGGAGGGTAAAACACCCTCGGGACACGTGTCAAGATCAGAAGGACTAGGACTTGCCAGAAAGCGTCGCAACCGTACTTCGGGATTAGCCTGCAGAGCTACCTCGAGGAAAAACTCGAAGATAAAAGACTCGCCTAGATCATCGAAGGATAAAAGTCTGAAGTCATCTTCGGAGGTCTCACCGAAGGAACCGCCTTACTCGACAAGCTCTGACACTACCACGATGGAGTAGCTTGTCTTATTAGCAGTAAACCACTACCGACTCGGCCTATATAAGGCGAGCTCGAGAAACATTGTAAGGGTTGGATTTTTGGTGTAACCTAAGTTGTGAAGGGTGAGATTAGGTTAGCTTTCTCCTCTAAACTTCTAAGGATCATATCCATGTATTAGCCACCACATGATTTAATGAGTAATCGTATTCTTATCTGATATATTCTCTTATGTATTGTCTTCGATGTTGTTTTATTCTCTTCGCACTCTCGTATGATCAAATACTGTCTGTATTGCCTTGGTATTAGTATAGATCTATTGGCTGTCGGGTATGAAGTGCTTATGCAGATTTCATACTCACACACCATCTCTGTTGAGATCTATAAGAACTACGTTCTTGTTAGGGTTCGGTTCTCTGAACTATACTCAGGTTGTTGTTTGAATATTGATTTGTGAGATCGTTCAAACAACCGTAATCAACTAGGTTCGCGAAATTTAAAAGTTGGTGGTGTATCTCGGTATCCCCTCCTTTTCAAAAACTACCGATTCTACTGATTTTCCAAGGAACATAGTTCTTAGTCGTCCCCATAGTTCAAAGTTCCCACCTCCTCCCAGTTTTGCTGGTAAGCATGTCCAGCCATATACTGCCAAGAGATTCAAGGAGGTGCTTATGGAGAATCATAATCCTTGTGATTTTTCCAAGGAGGTTTCTTCTCGTTTTAAATCTCATGCTTCAGATCCCTCGCATTACCCACTTGATCCAGAGTTCTGCAAGAAATTTGGTGACATGTTTGGTGGTGGTTTCCTCGGAGAAGATTGCGATCCTCGTAATCTTCCTTTCTCCTACGAAGAAAGTCTTGCTATGCTTCAAATGGTGAGGGTAGTGTGATTCCTTTGTTCTGTTGTTTCCCTCGGTCATGTTAATCTGATGGTTTCTTCGTTTTGGTAGGGCAAATATCACAGATCAGGCTTCTTGGCTTACTCCTTTGGTTTATATGGTGAAACTGAATATTTTGAACGTAAATTTCTTCGAATGCAAGGGGAGTTGGCCGCAGAGAAGGCTCGCAGTGCGCATGAGAAGATGCATTTAGCATGTATAAATATTTTCTCTTCCGACTTCGCTGTCCTTCTCGATTTTATGCTGAAACACTTTTTGCCATTGCTAAAAAAGGAAATTAGAAGAAGAGAAGGAAAAACTTCATCGAGCTAACCTAGCTCTTGATACTTACTCACAAATGAGTCGTAAGTATACCAATGTTGCCTACGAACTTGACAAAGGTCATCGGGATGAATTCGATCGACTTGTGAGGGAAAGGTCTGATGCTCGGGATTACCGAGATTACTATAAAAAGAAAAGACTAGAAGCTGAGGATCTCCTAGCCGAGGAGAAAAATAAAAGATCAAAAATTGAGCAATTACTTCAGTATGAGAAGAATAAGAATCAGAGGAATGCCCAAGAACTGCACCAGTTCCAACTGGATATTACTCGATTGACTCGAGAACGTGATTGTTAGGGCATTGTCCGGTCAAACCCACTAGCGTTGGTATGTCAAGCTGGTTGTCAGTTTTAGGTGTCAAAACTCAATCTTGATTTAGACTATTAGAGTTTAGATTTCGGAATTGGGATACATACAAAGTAGTAGAGAAAGACGAAGACTGTGAAGACAAAGAAGACATCAATTATTCTTCATCGACAAAAGGTTATTAGGGGTTATGACTATTATGAAAATTCTTCTATTCTACTTATTATATGTTTCGAAATAGTCGCCTAATTTAGTAGAGATACTAATAGCGATTGAGATCGTGTTCTTGTCTACATGACCATGTGTTATGTTAGTATTTGTTCCCACGAATACTAAGGTTACAAGAATGCATGAGATAGATTCGATACTATTTGTCCATTGCAATGGTTTGCTTGCAAATCACTTGTTGGATATGGGTGAATCTAAAGGAGTACTCTTGAGCAAGAGTCCAGTGGATTATAGCTGAGGGCGTCTAACACGTCTAAATACCGGCCCAACCCAAAACTTCCAGCGGATCCAGTTAAACCCTAATTCTGAACTAAGGCGTTTCACGAACCGGTTCGTGAACAGTGAATTGGGATTTTCTCCTGAGTTCCAATGCATCAATGTGTACGTGAACCACATATTCGATGTATCTGGCCTGAATTCAGAAGGGCGGTTCCCGAACCGTCCAAGGTGAATATTCTCTGGGATTTTCACACGGGTTAAACTCTGACTCTTTATCTCTTAGTTGGACTTGTTTATCACGAAATATCTTCTGTGGTCCATCTAACAAATCTCAATGAGTCAATAAGGTAAAGATTATCTCTGGTTTGTTGGATTTCTATCTTGAAGTGTTTTTGAGCTAACAAAACACTTGGTAGATAAATGTTTAATGAATTCCAAATGAGATAAATCTCTGTTTACTTGGTTTGCAAGTTAGGGTTTCCTAAACTTGTGGGACAAGTAACCAGTTGCTTTATTCCTAAGCAACCTATCTTATTGAGTGCTATAAATGGAGGGGTTAAGGGATGAAAAACCGCAAGCATCAAACATACGTGATATTTCTCTGTGGAATTGACCGTAAACTCTTTTCACTTCGGTGAATGCTTGTTGTGGTATAGTCATCCTCTATTAGGTAGCAGTTCCTCTGTGGGAATTACCTAGCGACTATAAAGACTTCTCTTGAGAGTTGGGAAGCACAGGTAGATAACGTACCTCTGTGGTTGTTATCAGATTCACCTGTAACCTCAGTAACCTAATTACGTTCTTGTTTATTCCATAGTCCTTCTCTTATGCTATAAGGCTATTCAATAACTGGTTAAGTTACGTAAAGGTTGAAAGGAAGCAACGCATGACTGCACTCGGTGTTGTAAGACCTAGTTAGCTCCAGTTGTATAAGTTTCTTAAGTGATTCTTCGTTTACAACTGAGGTAGAGACAAGTTGGGCATAGTTTACTCGGTTTACTTGTCAGCCCATGCTTGTAAGTAGATTTCCGTATGACCTGGAGAAATCCGAAGGAAGTCACTTTGTGTATGTCAAACTGATATAGGACAGTTCAAACATACAGTTGATAATTGAGGTTGCAAAGCCGGAATTATTGACACAAGCCTTTAACAGCGGTTAAAGCAACTCCTAGGCCTGTAAAGAACGTCAGCTGGGGGAATCAAGTGTGTGACGATCTGTGGGGGATCTAGAGACGTAAGGAGTGCGATAGTAGCCAATTAGCTTGGAGGGCTTGAATCGGTCTCTGCTATATCCCAGACCGAAGTCTTATAGTAGGCTGGTGTTTGTAGACAGTTTGTACTGTGCGGTGTTCAGTCTGGACGAGATCCCGAGGTTTTTCTACAAGTTGTAGTTTCCTCGTTAAAAAAATCTCTGGTGTCTTGTGTGCTTTACTTTCCGCATTATATTCTCTGATTATATAATTAAAGCAAACACAAGAAGTACGTTATTAATAACATGATCGTTGTCCCCAATCCATCCATTGGATTTACCTATACCTTGTCTTGTGTAGGATTTACCTATACAGATTTGGATATTGATTCTTGAGATCATCCATATCTGACCATAAGACTCACGAGCCCAAACGAAAAGTTGGTAGTATTTCGGTACCCCTGCTTTTTCAATTGGTATCAGAGTCGGTGAACACATAAAAGACGTAATTGTCTGTGTTTATCGCGGCTTGTGAGTTATAGAACAAAGCATAAGAGCTTGTAACGTACCACCAAAGTTTGATGTCATAAACTACCTATGGTGGAAGACTGCAATGAGATCGTTTTTGCAAGCCCGAGATTTCAAAACTTGGGTTTATGTCGTAAAAGGATATATACCACCTACTACTCTAGTTGGTGAGGTATTTGTCCCCAAAGACATAGCGGATTACGATGACGTGGAAACTCTCGCCGCTAAGCAAAACTATGATCGGCTTAACGCTATCATCCATGCAGTAACACCTGATCTTTTCCATCAAGTGGCCACATGTGCAACCTCGCAAGAGGCTTGGATTATATTAAGGACCGTGTTCGAAGGGAATTCAGCAGAAAAAGAAGCTAGACTTCAAAACTTCATGTCTGACTGGGAGAACCTTCGAATGCTTGAGGATGACACCTTTGAGGAATTTAACCACAAATTTTCTGAGATAGTAAATGCATGTTACACTTTAGGTAAATCTATTCCGAAAAGGGACATTGTGTGTAAAATTATGAGGTCATTACCCTCAAGGTACGAATCAAAGAAACATGCCATTCAAGAAGTTCATGGCTTAGATATAATCGGAAGTGACCTTGTTGCTAAACTCAAAATCTTTGATCATGAAAGAAAATCTGATCAAAGAAATACAGTTGGTCTCAAAGCCATGAAAACAGACTCATCTTATGAGACATGTACGGATGATGATCTTGCATTATTCATTCAAAATGTGAGAAGAGTCTTAAGAGGTAGAAAGATATACAATTATCCACCTCGCACCAAGAACAAGATTGGGATGACACCAATGAGCCACAATGCTACAAATGTCTCGGATACGGTCACATGTCTCTCGAATGTCCCGATAAAGACTATTGTGGAAAGGTCAAAGCTTTTGATGCTACGCAAAAGCAAACTCCCATAAAAGAGAATGCTCATAACATGACTATCTTTGTTGTACATCAGGAAAGTCCTCCACCAAGTCCTGATAAGAAGAATTCAGTAACAAATTCTATCTCTCTGAAGAACAAAGGGTACTTGTTTGCCAAGTTACTTGAAGAAAGATGTCGAATTCTTGAACAAGAAAAGGAAGAACTAAGTAGAAAACTTTCTTCGACACTCTTTCAAGTACAATTGTTAGAAAGAGATAAAAAATTGGATTCAGATCTTTTCAAGAAATTGAGTCAAAGTGTTGATAATCGACACCTTAAGATCAAGAATTCTAACCTGGAAAAGAAGAAATATTCTCAGACAAAATCTATGTCTGATACTTCTAAGAAGTTAAAGCCAGGAAGGAGTAATTCTTCACAAAAAGGTGATAGAAATTCTCCTAAAACACATTCATCCAGATCTAGAGAATGTGGTCATGAGAGAAAAACAGGTAAAGGCCATCTTGTAAAACCTCGTAATAAGGTGTTGGAAAAATAACCCGAAAGAATAAACTCTTTCAAAAATCCGGTGCAAGTATGGGTTGAAAAAGCAAAAAAGGGGTCTGGTACTTTTTATCCTGTGAATCAAAGAGCTAGTCAAACTTCATACCAAAACTCCTATCACACTACTATTGATATAGGAGGAAGACCGGGAAGTAAAGGTGTAAAGACAGGTTTCAACACTTGCAACACCTTGAAGAGTAACAGAAAACGAAAGACACTGTTGTCCTTGTCACCAAGGACTTCAGTATCCTCCTCTCACTAAATTCTTTGGTGCAGTTCTATTGTTAAACTAATCCTGATAACAATGGAAATACTGCATAAGGATTTAGGGAGTCTGTATAGGAGGAAAATAGACTGATTTCTGATCAGCCTGGAAAATCGTACAGTCTGCGAACCGTGAACGATGATATTTGTTACTTATCCAGAGTCTTGATTGATATCTATCTTTAAAGGAGAGATTTTATCTCATGAAAAACCTTTGGTCTGATCCTTTACAACTCTAAAAATATGGGATCAAAAGATTATATCAAACATGACAGACTCTGGAGGAAAAGGGGAAGAAATCTGGACAATTGTCTTTCCAAACAAAAAGATTCGTATAGAATCATCTGATAATGAAGCCAGCCATACTTTTGTACAAAGTAACTCTACATCTACAAAAAGGAAGGAAATTCATCTAAATAAAAAAATGGATGAATTATAAAAACAACTCAAATACTTTGCTGGTGAGATGGGTGCTCTTGCAAATCATGTGAATACTAGCCTCCATGATCTAGTTAAGAGAATTGTAACCATTGAAGAACAACTTAGCACCTTGATAACCTCAAGTGATAAGACTGTTCTTTCTGTTAAGATAGTTGATTCCTTGTGAGAACTTGTTCTTACTTTTGCCTAAGGAACATAAACTATATCTAGAAGTAGTTTGCCTTTTCATGTTTTTTAGAGTTTTTCAGCATGTACTACTTTATTTCAATAATAAAAGTTCTTTTTAGATGATTATTAATGATGTTTGCAATACTTGATTTGTCTACCTCAATCTTATTGCAACACATAGCTCTTTCCATTACCTCGGTAGTGATGTAAAGTTATGTCTATTATAAAAGTTAAG
>JAJJMA010284056.1:2079-59601 GCA_023529015.1 Papaver nudicaule | reverse complement strand
CAGCGCGCCTCAGTCGAACGTATTGGATTCTCGCCTGAAGCCAAGGAAAATTGAGTTCGAATGTCTTGAAGGTATCAATCAACTCTTCTACCTCATTCAATGCCTCGTTAGTCACGTCTCTCAGTGGGGTAGCCTCCATCTTTGAAATCGCATTCATAAGGTCGGTTACAATACCGACACATGTATGGAAGCATGTACTTCTTCCAGCAATGACGAAGTGACCATAACGATTCCATATCTTTTCATACAGTGGGACGTGTCTCTCTGGGACATTAAATCCTCCCACTAGTTTATGACCAGGGGGAGTCGTGTCATGGGGAGGATTGTATGCCAAACCAGCATGAGGAAACTCAAGAAGAGCCCGCCTAGTTGGAGCATTTCCACCAGCAGTACTGTCGGTATCCTCAGAGACTTGTGTTTCTTTGACGACGAGCTGAAAGAATGGTTCAAAACAAGCGGAAGTTTAATAATATGTTTCAAGCTATATGAGGAAGGCTTAGCATGAGAAGGTTATCAAATTTACCTTGGCATTGGGAAGATTTTCGTCAGCAACATTGTCAAAATCCTTATTAAGGTTTTGACCCTCACTGATCTTTTTACCGAAGAAGTAGCTGTCATTCGTGTCTTCTTTATCATCAGAAGGCTGCAAGAGCAAACAAGATGAGAATAAAATACTAAATATTTTATTTTCGGATTAAAGGAGTTAACAAAAGGTAACCTGTGTCACGGAGGATTTAGGCCCTGTGGAGTCTCCACTTTTATTCGGCTCAGTAATCATGTCAGTGGATTTGTGCGGTGTGCTCGGAATTGATTCATCAAGCATCGGGTTTCGTTCTAAGGGAACAAATGAAAACCCCTCGACTCCTGTAGCAGGTCCATCCTACATCAAATAAAGAAGAAAAGTCATTGAAAGAAGATATATCAAAGGATTCACGACGTTATTTGAAGAAGTAATTTTCTGACGTCTGAATTCTTACGAAGTACGGTGAAAAACTCAAAAACTGTACAAATCCGTAAGAGATATGAAGAAACTTCCTTCACGAGAGTTGTTCGTATGGATGTTTCCTATCACGTGCTAAAAGGGCTTAATTTTTGGAGCAATCTACTGGCCGGAATGATTTTTCTACTGAACAGCGTACAGACTGCAACATTCCTGGACTGGCGTCACTTTGTGACACATGAAATAACGAGAAAAAATGCATGAAATTCAGATTTTCTTTTTCGAGGTGAAATCTACTCAAGTCCTTTTTTCTAAATTGGGGTCAATCATCGAAATCCGCCATCGGATGAAGATTCTACGTTCATTCTCGTAACGTGACTCAAAACAGGAAAATCTGACGGGATTTTTACTTTCACACTAAAAATAAAGATATGAGCAATGGAATGAAGTCTTACCTTTGCCCAATCTTGTGTATTAAGATTGGGGACTTGTTTATCGTTTAAGAGATCCATCATGGAGTTGTTCTTCCCTTGGAAAAGTGATGATTCTCCCGAAAGATGACTACCGAAAGATAAAGACATTTGTGTTGCGGAATTGGCAAGCTTCGAGCTAGGCGATGAACGTTGCTGCACAAGATATGGTGATAAAGCGTCAAAATCATCATAAATACAGCTTATACAAGCATTCAAAAGTTTGAGGTAATTATCAAATCATTCATGTCTCCTATTTTACGCTTAAGAGTGCAATATTTAAGCAAGGGGAGCGGTTCCAAGTCTTCTTTGGAGGGAACTGCCCGTACTTCTTTTGGGGAGGCCATGATATCTCTATATAATTTTATCTGGTCATCCCAAAATCGCCTGCCTGCTTCAGTGATTGATGGCACTCTTGCTCCCGAGCGGAATGATACGGGACTGAGCAATCTGGTATGAAATTCTTGCATATTTTTCGGAGGAGCCTCGCTGCAAGGGAACATCCTGATCAAAACCCATCTGACGAGCTCCCCGGTCAACATTATATGCTCTGGTAATGTATCCTCCTGATTCACTAATACCAAGGACGTAGCCACTACAACAACTTATCATGAAAACCTGCTCCGCATCAGTAAGGAATCCCTCTACAGAAAGAACCTTTGCTGGAACATTATTTGGAGCGTCACCAAATGAGCGAAGTTGAGCTACGCCTTCGGGAATTAAAGTCCATGGACGAAAAACCATTGTTGTCTCGTCGTCCATAAATACAAGAAAATCCTTTGAGATAGGTTTGTTCATCCAGCAAACAATTCGAGCCTGGTCTGACAAAGATTTGTTTTTGGAAGACAAATTTGGGGCATAGCCAGGATAATGCTCATACATCCAAGCTTGTACGAAGTTCGTTGGTACAAATGTCTCAATCTTTGCAGCACCATTCGAAAGTTTCATATTTGTTGATAAAGTAGAAAGATGAGTATACAAAGTACCAAGGAATAAAGAGCCAATAGGAACAGGAGTACCTTGAGCCAATGCTATGGCGTAGGGAATAAGCGTAAGCTTCAACTTCTTGTAATCATGAAGATCTTCAAAGACGTCCTTGATAACCAGAGTAAGAGAAATGCAGCAATGGACAACACTGAAGCACCGTCATTAATGGGTTTTGTCTAGTGCATCATCCACGAAGCATACGCATTGTCGTGCTTGTTCAGAGTTTCAGCAAGGATGATTAGCCGAGACTGCACCTCTTTTTCAGCTGCATTCAAGATAATTCTGAGTTCTCCATTAATTGGGAGTCGCAATAGCGCTGCTACATCCTCCAATGTAATTACAAGCTCTCCCCATGCGAGTATGAAGGAGTTTGTACCACTATACCAACGGGTCAGAAAAGCAACTAAAGCACGTTTATCTCTAATTACGAAGGAATTATCCGAACTCTTTACAGCATGAAAGATTCCGGCATTCTTAAAGATTTCCTTAATACCTGGGATATCAAGTGTATTCTGAAGATACATAGACCATGAGTTAATTTGCTTTTGCGGAGAACGAAAAACGATACTGGAAGCACTAAAGTCACCTCTCTGCAGGCAAAAGCGAGCTACCCGTGATGGGATAATAACCATTGGAGCATTAAGATTACTTGGGAGAATTTTAGCTTGATCCTGGGAAATTTCAACTCGAGCTAAACTCGCCAAACGAGCTTCCAATTCATCGTTGATGTGAGGGATCTCTCTTACAGCTGTGGTGGATGTAACTTCATCACCGGCACGAGAAGAACTATGGGATTCATTGTCAGTCATCTTGACCAGTCTACAAAATACTGTGTTTATGGGAGAGGAAGAACAAACTCAAGAGAAGAAAGGCAAGTTTCACAAAAAAAAAAAAAAAAATTGCGTGAGGATATGTATATCACGCACGGTTTTGGGGAGAATCCTAACCTGATTAGGACTCTCTGGATATTGCTTGAGCGGGCTTGGTATTTAGGCCCTGTTTGGATTCCATGTTCGTGGATAAGGCATCTATGCGGATGTGGCTGGTCCATCAACTTATGCTCACCCTGGAACACTCACGGTTCAATGCTGCGTAGGGGACTTAATGTTGATGGTGGTTTTTGGCGAGGAGGTCACATGAGTAATTTTGCGTCAATTTCTGTCATCCTAGAACAGCTCGAGACAAGGTATGAACTTATTTTTATAATAGGGATAAGATATTTGGTTACCATTAGCCATATTTTGATATCTCACGACCCTAGCCTAGTAGCATGGTCCACATCCCTGGCCTACACGTAAAAATACCTATGCATGCGCATTAGCCTAGCTCATGCTCGAGCCACGCCCTAGGCAAGTCACGCCACCTCCTTGGAGTCCCACAGCCACTATCTTGCCTAATCCTTGGAGGCCCACGACCACTAGCTTGCCTAATCCTTGGAGGCCCACGACCACTACCTTGCCTACTTCTTGGATGCCCACGACATTCTCCTTGCCTAGTTCTTGGATGCCCACGGCATTCCCCTTGCCTACCTTTGGGTATCCACGACCATCTCCTTGGCCTAGCCTTGGATATCCACGCCATTCCCTTGGCCTAAGTTTGGGTATCCACATCTGTTAGCTTGCCTAATCCTTGGAGGTCCACGGCCACTCCTTGCCCTAGTTCTTGGATGTCCACGACCATCCTTGCCTTCAGCCTTTGGGTATCCACGCTATTAGCTTGCCTTGGCCTTTGGATGCCCATGGCCATCCCTTGGCTAGTTTTTTGGATGCCCACGGCATTCCCCTTTGCCTAGTTCTTGGAGGCCCACAGCCATTCCCTGCCCTAGCTCCTTGGATGCTCACGCCATCCCTAGCCTAAGTCTTTGGATGCCCAAGGCTGTGCCTTGGCCAAACTATTTGGGTGTCCACGCCATCTCCTTGCCATCTTCTTGGATGCCCATGGCATCTCCCTTGCTTAATCTTTGGATGCCCACGCCATCCTTTGGCCAAATCTTTGGAGGCCCAAGGCCGTGCCTTGGCCAAATATTTGGAGGCCTTATGGCTCTCTCACGCTTGTACTGGAGGTCCATGGCCGTCCTCTCCCTCACGGCTATCTTTGCTCTCTTAGAGCTAGAGTATATCTTTCCCTAGCCTACCCTCTATTTATGGGTCCCACTGATCCAAGTCCTAGAGTATTATGGATTTTATTGAGTCCATAATACTCTAGTTTCCTAATCAAATTCGGAAATCTGGCAGATTACGAATTTCCTTGAAGGACAATTTTTACAGCCCAATCCGTGAACAATTAGGGGGCGCTTCCTTCACGAAAGTTTTTCCTCTGTGAGTTCCCTATAACATACTAAAATTTCGGTATTTTACCGAATATAGGCTGTCCTGGGTGATTTTATGAATGGATGACGTGCAAGCTGTCTAGAAATCTGAAAATAACGTAATGTTATGGCTTATCCTTTTACATCCTATGTCTAACTTCCTAATAGGATTGTTATGCTGTGTAACATGGATTATTATTATTATTGTGGCCTATCTTTAGGTCTTGGATTGGCAATGCTTATGCATTCTCGATGATGGCTACGCTGTGATAGCATCATTCTCGATGATGGCTACGCTGTGATAGCATCATTCGTCTTTTTTCCTGATTATAGACTTGCTTCTATAAATCAGTGCTATAATTCTTAATCATGGCTCATGGCTATGACTTATATTATTTTGGACATTCATATGTCTCCATTACTCAGAGAATTGGTGCATTACATGCCACTAGCCAATTTCTCATATTTATGGCAAACTGAAAGTCGTATTTACTTGACTATTGCCACAGAGAGTTGCTGAAATCCCTCTCAGTCTAAATGGCGATTGCATAGCTCAATACTTAGACTTATCTTATCAGTCTAAATGGCGGTTGCATAGCTCAATCCTTAGACTTATCTCATTGGTTTAAATGGCGATTGCCCGGCTCAATCCTTGGACCAAATCTCAAAGAGATACACAAGCTTATCGCTTAAATCTCATTGCAAAGTCCTGAGTTTACCAGTAATTGGTACGACTTGCACTTAGTCGTCTTTGACTTAACAAATATTTAACAAATCTTACGAGAATTAAGTTAGTTACATGGGGGGATATTTTTTAGGGTTTCGGTTTGGTGGTCTACGGCACGTGTGATTGCAACGGCTCAATCACTCAACAGGAAAGACACTAAGTCGTGTGAACGTTGCTGGAAAGATGGGATAAGGTAGTGGGTTGTTAGTCTTCCCTATTATTAGGCGCAAGACTCTTAACAACTGACCCCACTCACTCCTCACTCCCACTCTTCCACTTCTTACGAGATCAGCTGGAATTCTATTGCTATAAATAGGTCACTCGACCAGTTTGGAAACAACAACAACACGAACAGACAAGTTCAACAGTTTAATTCAATGCAAGTATAATCAATCTGTCTTATCAATAATTGATTAACTCTTCTCATTCAGCATTCAATATCTAGTGAGAACTGAATATCCATTCTTTTTAGCAATTTAATCATCAACATCACAAAAATTATAGCAATTCTCTGATCTCATCTTTCTCTGCTTCCCTCCATAAACCAACCCTATATCCTCTTCTTGTAACTGAAGCAACACTCGAACGGCCATTTCTTGGTTTAGGCGAGTCTTGTTCGATCTTGACCTCTCGAATACCATTACAACTTCTTATTACATCATCACACTTCACACTTTACCCCTCAGATTCTCTTTATTGTTTTACACCTAAAACACTCGCTGGTGTGGATCTACAAATACTGCCGCCATGGGCTTCGGGGAAATCACCATTTCCCTGGAGGCAATATCGTCTCTGTACCATCTTCCGGTACTCGGGAAACTTCCGAGGGATTACCCGGGGCTCCCTTGCGACGTCGTGGTTGATGAAATAAATGCAAAAATTAGAGATCTTTATTTGCCTAATGCCTCTGCTGATGAGAATTATACCAGGTGGATCCAATATTGGTATTCGTCCGGAGGTAGGAGTGACGCTCTCAGCAATACCAAGATTATAGCAGCATTCCTCACACTCTGGTTGTCGCGTGATATATTTGAGGACGATCCCGTCGGGACACTGAAGCCTTTTGTCATTTCATATGTTGTTCGGCTGGCGCGGGGTATGCCTTTACCGATTGGTAGTTTGTTCCTCGGGTCTCAGTATGCGCATTTGAGTGTTTTAGCCAGGAGTATGCCTAGCTCTTCCACGGGTCGTATTTCGTCGTTTGTCAACCTTCCCTTTCTTCAGGCTTTCTTGTGGGAACACTATGCGAACTATGCTCTGCGGGGTGGTCTCCCTTCAGATTCGCTGGAGTACGCCAGGATTATGTGGTGGAGTGACAAGCAGCCCAAGGACTCGGTAAAGCTGATAGACTTCCTGGACAGGGATGAGTGCGTCTGCTTTCGTCCATGGTTTAACATTCCTGATGATAGAGTCTTTCAATTCGAGATCGCTGCAGTGGTCGAGGAGGTTGTTTTGCGTTATGGGTCTCGCGGTGTTACTAGCATCGAGTACGACGGGCAGTAGGTGTTCATGTGCAGTAGCGTCTCAGGTTTCATCCTTGGCTTTTATCAAGGCAGGTTGGTGAGGCAGGTGTACAACATTGACAGAGCAGCGCGGTTCATGGGATTCGACCAAGACGTGCCCTTGGATCGTTCCCTTCCTCCATCCAAGGACGATTTACATGAATACTTAGACCCACTCAGGATCCTGGGAGGAGAGTCATCTTCTTGGTTGCTGGTAGACTGATGAGGGTCACTCCCGAATTCAATCAATTCTAGGATTACACCTTGACGGCTCTGGGTAACTTTGTGAAGAAGGTGAACGCGGATGATATATAGACCCACCTTCACCCTGACACCCCAGGTAATCTTCTTTCTGGATGTTCATGTCGCTTTTGTTCGTCTTGCCCAGGCTGATCGGGATTCTTTCCTTTGGTGACAGATGGCGCCTCCTCCAGTTGTCCAACCTAAGAAGAGGATTAAGTGTAATTGGATGGAGTTACCTGAGGGTTGTTTCATTGATCCTTCCTCAGTGATGTGTTTGTGTCCCTTTCCATCTCAGGTGAGTCGTTCACGTTCCGGTGAGGTTTCTCGTTCTACATAGATGTATCCCCTTCCTGGTTGATCTTCCTTTACCGTCTTTGCAGGGTTCAGTATCGAAGGGGTGCGAAAATGCCACGGAGTCCCCAGCTGTTGACGCCGAGGTGAGAAATGAGGTAGATGAGCCAATTGGTGTTGGTCTTCGCGTTTCTTCCCCTCCTAATGAGGCCGATAGTCGTGGATTTGCCCAGGTAAGGCCTGATGCTTCTTGATATCTTTTTGCCGGTCGTTTTTCTTTCGGGCTCATCTTTGTATAATTAGTAAGTAGTTGACTAACCACTCGTGGTCTTATGTCTATAGGAGCAGGAGAATGAGGGTCGCGCTGATGTTGTAACCTCGAAGAACGTGGGAACGTCGGAGAGTGGGGAAGACTTGAATGACGACGTGGATTCTACTGGGGCCTTTGACAAAGTCGTTCTGAATGGTCTGGGAGCAACTATCCCTCTGAGGCATGTAGATGGCGATGCAGAGGCCACTCCTCCCAAAATTGTTGACGAGGGCGTTTCGGGTGATACAGAGGTAACTATTCCTTCGACTGAGCAGGTGTCTGGTGGTAATGTGAATCCAGAGTCTTCCTATCCCGGCGCTGGGGTTGCTTTACCTTCATCTATCAGCAGAGTTCGACCTGGCTACGCCTTGGTGGGCAACTTCCCGGTGTTGAGTGAGTATCAGACACTGTATGACCAGATTTGGAGGAAATTCGGCCACATTGTTCATGACAGGGAGAAGCGGCTTCTTTCTGAGTCGATAGTTGGCACTATGTTGTCGAGGGTGTCGGAGATGATGGCTCAATCCATTGATTCCGCTGATCCACTTGACGTCCAAGACTGGGATGATTCCATAGTTGCAGCTGAATCCAAAGGTTTTAATGTGGCTTGGATACGTGATAGGTTTGAGAAGGCCAAGGCTCGGGGGTCTCAAGAGGTTCTCCGAGAGAAGGAGAAGAGGGTGGCGGAGTTGAAGGTCGAGTTGCAGAGGGAGGAAAGGGAGATGGAGTGACTAAGGCTGTCTTGCAAGGGTGGATCTAGTAGGGTCTTGAGTGATATTCTCAACTAGTAGGTTTTGGTTTTAAGTGTTTTTTTTTTTTTTAATGCTGAATGGGTTGTAGGTATTTTCTATTGACTGGATAAGATTGTGTTTTTAAGAGATATTGAAATAAAAGACTTTTTTTAATCAATCTGCTGAAACGAAAATCCTATCTACTGCACGCTATGCTGCGCTGCTTTGGAGGAATGCAAATATAATAAACAGGAGTCCTAGTGTCGGTCTCCTTTAGGTTTTGGTGAAGCACTGCTAAACCGAGCCCGCACCCATAGCCAATATAGCATGGAGTGAATCACTATTAGGCAGGAGCTCCTTCGCCTTCTTGCGAAACCTTTCCACGTATGCAACTGCGCTCTCTCCCGTCTCTTGTTTTAGGTTGAACAGTTCCACAAATTCTTTGAAGTCTGGGATGGTTTCCAGGACTTCGGGTGGTATATCATAGGGGATCGGTTCGCCTTCTCCTCGGATTTTAACGTTGCACGGCTTACCACGCACGATTCCAGATTCCTGAAGAGCTTTGATGAAGATCCTAATAGCTGTGCCAATGTCTACTGCGGGCTTTCCAGAGTTTTCCTCTCCAACAGGTCTTCCTGTGGTGAGTCTCCAATGACTTGGGGAATGTGGGTTATCATACAAAGGAGGGGTAGACGAAGTCCCTTCCTGGTCGAGGGAATTTCCATTGGTTCCCTTGAGTTCTGCAGATAGCGTTGCCATTGCCTTTGTGGTGTTGCTCTTTTGTGCAAACTGCTCCATGAACGCCAGAGGAAGCGTCTCTTGATTGTTGTAGATCCATGGGCGTCCCAACACCATGTCGCTCTCGACGGCTCCCTTAACGATGTGAAATTCCGCTATGGTTGGGAACGTGGCGATTTCGACGGGAAGGTCGATCCACCCGTAGGTGCGTACTTCGACTCCATTAGGGCCTTTGATAACAGCAGGGGCATGGATGGCTTTATTGCGAGGAATGTTAGCAGCTCTGAGAGTCTTGACTGATATGATGTTCACAGGGCATCCAGTGTCGACGAGTGTCTTCGGGAATTCGGCATGAGAGAGACGAGCGGTTGTGAGGAGTTCCCAGCCTTGCCCTTCTGTTGTTTCCTCCTGTTTGGATGTTGTCTGCTCATCAGCTTCCTTGAAGGGTATGCGTTGGCCCGACACCACCATGTTGAGCGCCATGAACATGTCTTTCCGCTGTGGTTTCGAGAGACAGAGAGTCTCGCATAGCTGGTATCTCCTCTACTTTTTTGTTTATCGGTTCCTCAGGGAAGGTGAATGCTCGTACCGGTAGAGGATCTTGGTATACACCTTCGTTCCCCAGGTGTAATTCCCCGGACTCCACCTTGGCTTGGAAGATTCGCTTGAGGCTAAAGCAATCCCTAGTAGAGTGAGTAGTGACTCGGTGATAGCGACAATACCTTGGGCTTGCCACCTCTTCGGCTGTAGGTGGTTGTCGTATCGGAGGGAGTTCGATTGCCCCGTCCTAGATCCAAGTGTCCAACAACTCTAGTACCTCCTCCATGGGAAACGGGTAGTCTGGTATCTCTGGTCTGGCTTTTTGCCTCTGCATCTCCGGTTGTTGCGGCCCTCCTTGGTTCATGTTCTTATTCGGGGTCCCTGGTGCCGAATTAGTGCGTTTTGGATGCGCTACTTCCGTGGCAGGGCCTTTCCTCTTTCCTCATTCGCTAATGGCGCCCATAGATGGCAAACTGTTGTTGTACTGTTTGTTGATTAGCCTTCGATCACCGCGAGTGACACGGGTTTCTTCGCTTCTGAGGGGTTTAGTCCTTTCTATCAGGGCAGGTGCAGTGGTGGCGGATCTCTTCGCAGCTTCATGGAGTTCGGAGAAGGTCTGGAAGCGGAGGTTTTTATCCAAGAGGGCTCGGTAGACGGGAATCATTCCGTTAATGCAGATTTCTACTAGTTGTTGCTCCGTGACGTTCGGATCGTGGCAGTCAAGGGATTGGATTCTGAATCTCTTGACGTAGTCGTTTGGGTGTCCGCTGGGTCTCTGTAACATTCTGCCGAGGTCGGATAGCGTTATCTGCTCAGACACGAAGAAGTATTTGCGGTAGAACGTGCTCACCATCTCGCCCCATGTGCCAATGTTGTTCGGAGCAAGATTATTGTACAAGGTATAGGCTCTTCCAGTGAGAGACTTTGAGAATTATTTGAGTCTTAGGACATGGTTGTATTCGTGTTCTCCCAACGACTCCAAAAATCGCGAAATGTGTTCACGTGCATTTCCAGTTCCGTCATACAAGGAGAACATGGGGGAAACATACCCTCTGGGGAGAGCAATCCTCTGCATTTCGTGCGGGTATGGTGGTCGGTGTTGGTGGATAGGTAGCGCCACCTCTCTTTCTCGGTTTCGTAGTAGCCTGTCCAGGTCGTCTGCCGTGACGTAGCGAGATGGTTGTCCTTCTCTTTGGCGAGATTCTTCTAGGGACATGAGGTGCTTCGTCATCTCGGATGTGGATGATGGTCGAGCGGGAACCTGTAGCAGCAGCCTCAGGGGTTTCCTTGGCTGGTGAACTCGACAGCTTCGAGGTTAGGGTTTTGAGACAATCCAGGATCCCTAGTTGAGTGTCCAACATCTTGGCTTGACTTTAGGCGAGGACGTCTTGCCGTCTGGCCAACTCATCCATGGTTAATGCTCCCGATACTCCTTTTCCTTTCTCGGCGGTAGCGCCGACCTTAGCTGTGGAGGAAGGGTTCTTGCCAGAGGTGTTGGTTGGAGCACTAGGAGTCATCGGGGTGACGGGAATCGCCGGGATGACAGGTATTGAAGGGGAAGCACCTTGAGTAACAGGATCGTTGGGCGTAGCACCAGATTCAGGTGGATTTGTAGGCGTTGCGTTAGAGGCTGCAACACCATCAGTTGAAGAGTTAGAGTTTTTGGTATCTGAACCCGACCTAAGTTCAACCATTTTTGAGAAATTTTTCTGTAACCGAGAGATTGATCTCCCACTGTGGTCGCCAACTATTTTTACCTAGAAAAACAATGCACCGTCTCTGGGTACTTTCGTAGTTCTCGAGATCAAAGTCGAACAAGACGAGCCTAAACCAAGTCAATGGTTGTTCACGTCTTGCTTCGGTCACAGAGAGGATAGAGTTTGATCTAGGGAGGGAAACAGCGAAGAAACTTGAGATCAGGTTGAGAATGCGTTTTGGGTGTAAGAGTTCAAGATCTCCGTCGTGAAGTTGACTGAAAATCTCCAAGGCTAGAAGTGTGTTGGATACTCAGATCTGTTTGCTCTGAGGTTCTGGTGTTTTTCCGTATTCTAGTTGTTCTGAATGTTCTGCCTTGGAAGATAGAGGAAGCCTCTATTTATAGTGTTGAACTCACCCAGATCTCTCGACAAAGAAGGTGGAAGTCGTGAAAGAGTGGGGGAGTGGAGGACATGAGTTGTTCTCGGTAACTGCTAGGATCGTGTAGATCATGTCCACTCAGCGCCACTTTCTTGTAACTGTCCATCATCTCTATCAGTTTCTTTCAACTGCCGTAGACCGCCAGACCAATACCCCTAAAGTTATCCCCCCGTGTGATGTTTTGATATCTCGAGTGATACGCAGATATTGCGTAGTTGAGTTGAGTTTGAGTAGTGTCGTGTGACTAGGATGCCGTGACCAGCGTGAGTGTGGTACTTTCGAGACACGCGTAGTGGGTGTAATGGAGTGGCCTTGGCCGTTGTCCAGGAACTCATGGCGCCATGGATATGGCGCCTGTAGTGTATCACCTTGGCCTTGGGCCAAGGTTAGATTTCATGGCGCCATGACTTATGGCGCCATAGTCCAAGAGGCTACGGCCTTGGCCTTTGGCCAAGGCCATGAGTTGTGGCGCCATGGTTCATGACGCCATTGGCCAAGGCCAGAAATCGTGGCGCCATGGTTCATGGCGACATTGGCTAGGGAAGCCACGTCCTTGGCCTTTGGCCATGGCCAGAAATTGTGGCGCCATGGGCTGAGGAGGCCACGGCCTTGACCTTTGGCCAAGGCTAACTTGATTGCGGCATACTTGTGCACTCGTATTATGGTGCATGCGTGCCTATGCATGCGCTGGCGTTGTGGCTTACGCATGCGCTTGGGCTACAGTGTACTTCAAGTCATGGCGTGCTTATCCATGGTATGTTAGACCATTCTGAGTTTAGAGTGTGGTCTGCTTAAGCCTGTTTAGGCTGTTGCATGCCTCTCAGAGAGATCTGGACAGGCCTAGAGCTTCGGTATTCCTGAGGTTTTCATTGAGACTCGGATATTGAGTCACATTTTGAGAGGAAATACATGAGGATGCGTCTCTGTTAACTCTTCACCATGTACCATTGATCAATCTAGTTCTGGTATCGAGGAATTCGAGGCTATGTCGACATGAAGCAGATTAATGGGTTTACGTGCTGGTGAGGTTATCGATACTGCACCATGATATCATCCTCTCCACCGGGAGTTATAAGAGAGAACTCATGGAGAGTACATTCAGCTCGTAGAATATGCTGCATTCTGAGCTATAGAGATGTGCCTGAATAGGCGATGGCCTTTAGGTAAGGCGTAGTTAGAGAGGAGTTTTACGATTTTGTCCCTCTCCCATTTTTCACCATCTACAACTGGCCAAGGCCAATATCTCGTGGCGCCATGCTCATGGCGCCGTGACTTTGTGGCCAATGCCAATATCTTGTGGCGCCATGAGTATGGCACCATGCTTCTGAAGCCACGGTCTTGGCCATTGGCCAAGGCTATTCCTTTGTGGCGCATTTGGGCTATGGTGTATCTTAGGTCATGGCATGCCTATCCATGGTATGTTAGGACATTCTATGTTTAGAGTGTGGCCTGCCTAAGTGTGTTTAGGCTGTTGTATGGTTCTCAGAGAGCTTTAGACAGGCCTGGGGCCGCGATGTTTCTGAGGTTTTCATTGAAACTCGGATGTCGAGTCGTATTTTAAGAGGAAATCCGTAAGGATGCGTCTCTGTTAACTCTCCACCATGTACCAGTGAGTAATTTAGTTCTGATGTCGAGGAATTCGAGGCGATGTCGACATGAAGTAAATCTATGGGTTTATGAGTTGATGAGGTTATTTAGTACTGCACTATGATATCATTCTCTCCACCGGGAGTTATAAGAGAGAACTCATAGAGAGTTGTTTTCAGCTCGTAGAACGGGTTGCATTCTGAGCTATAGAGATGTGCATGAGTAGGCAATTGCCTTTAGGCAAGGCATAATCAGAGAGTCGTTTTCCATTTTTGTCCCTCTTCCATTTTTCACCATCTACATTAAGTCCCCTGGTTAGTGTGGAACAGTAATGTTTCATACTAAGCACTCGGATGGTGATAGCAATCCTAATGGTCTTAGGTTTTTTTGTTTTTTTTTTTAGCAGAGATTTACAAAAGATCAGGTCTTAGTGTTAATGACCTTGAAAATTGATGGCAAACTTGTGTATATGAAAAAAAAAAGTTATATATATATACACGTGGGTGAGGGAGCAAAGGGGGTGGCCATGGCGCTATGGTCATGGAGCCATGGGGTGTGGCGGACGGCTGCAGCCGTGGCGCCACGACCATGGCGCGTGACTGCCACGCCTCGAAACTCTTGCCGTATATATTTACGCGGCGCCGCAACTTGATGGTGCCAGCCCTAGGGCTGGCGCGTTCTATTTTTGGGGCCTTGGGCCTTGTGTTTTCTTCCTCTTTTAGGAGTTCTGTTAGAGCATTGCTCGGTTGAACCCACTGATATTGCTATCTCAAGTCAGTTGTCAAGTTTATGAGACAAAAACACAATCCTTGATAAGTTTACTCTACAACTCGGACTAGGATAGTTCTAGGTAATCGAGACGAAGACTGATGAAGACGAAGACCGAAGCTTACTACTTGATAAATCATAATGTCCTCGCTGAAGGTTTGAAAGGTATTCCCTTTCCGTATCATTTTTACCATTTCTATCATACCAATAGTCTATGATGTTGTTTATATGATCCGAAGGTATTCTAGGATTTTCTCCTTTGCATTTGTCACTCTTGTGATAATTTGTATAGGTAGAGTATGTTGAGTTGTCTCTTGAAAAACAACCCCAACGGTGAACGCGTACAGGTAACATATTATCACCTATGGGATTTCAGAGAACGAGCTTAGTCTGTATGAACGCGTTCATGAACGCGTACATACAAGTTCAAGAATTCTCCTGAACTCTAAGGACTGCTCTGTGTACGCGTTCACATAAGCCATGCGAAAACTTCCAACTTTCATATCTTGAAGTTTTCGGTCTAGACATAATTTGTTCTCGGACTTATCGTGTCGTGGCCCATGGAATTCAACAACTTAATCCAAGCGATGTTCAAACTAAGTATTTGGACAAGAAGTCGCAAAGCGATGTCCAAACAAGCATTGGACCAGAAGTCGCGAACCTTCGAACAAGGTTGAGTCTTCTTTAACTTTTGGCTTAGTCCAAAGTTCTTAGAAGATTGAGAATGGTTATTCAAGCTATGGACTTTCCTAGTTCCGGAACTTGCTTGAGCCCTACTCAAGGTTGCTTAAACTTTAAGCAAAGCCTCCCTTGATGATCACTATAAATAGACGACCTTCTGCAAGATACAATCTCAATCCTCTACACATTTGTGTATCCTTGCATAAAGGTTGGTCGTCATCTCGAAGTCCTTTTAGGACTACGACTATTGAAAAGACTTCACTTGAGGATCGTGAAGCACAGGTCGGAAGTAAAATTCCATCCTGTATCTTGGGTCGATTGAATTCTTTCAATCTTTTCACGACCAAGATTCGATAGAAACTTCGTAAGGTAGATCTTGTATCGTAAACCCTAGAAGTTCCCAAACGCAATTCACGAACTAGGTTTCATACTAAGTTCGTCACGCGTTAGGAGGTAAAGTTGTTTAGGCTAGATCAATAAGACCTATTCAACATATCGATTTCCATTAACCTTGACTTTAAGTCTAAAGGAAATCACAATCGTATTCTCGTTTAATCACTTGGATACTTTTAGGCGTCCTGTTAGAGGCAGGGTAGCGCTAGTCTTCACGAAGGGAAGTGGAGCAACTCCTAAGCCTGTAAAGGACGTCAGCTAGGGGAATCAAGTACGTAGGCTACTGCGGGAGCCAAGAGACGTAGGAGCACATTGGTAGCTAAATGTTTGTAGGGTGAATTCATTCTCGATACAGTCCAGTCCGAAGTCTGAGAGTAGGCTAGCGTCTGTATACCGTTCATACTAAGGGTGTTCACATCTGGACGAGGTCCCGGGGGTTTTCTGCTAGGTTTGCAGTTTCCTCGTTAACAAAATTCTGGTGTCTTGCATTACTTTTCCCTTCCGCATTATATTGTCTCTGATCTATATAATAGAAGTAATTGCAAGTTTGTTGATTCATAACCTTTGAGTGAATCCGTCTCTATTGAGATCTACGAGAACTATGTTCTTGTTAGGGTTCGGTTCTTTGAACTATACTCAGGTTGTTGTTTGAATATTGATTTGTGAGATCGTTCAAACAACCATAATCAACTAGGTTCATGAAAACTAAAAGTTGGTGGTGTATCTCGGTATCCCCGCTTTTTCAAGTTCACTGGTATTAGCAATCTTTAATGATTATGTATATATATACACATGCCTAGGTTAAACTTTCAACAGAGAAGAGAAAAGAGAAAAGATTTCCCAGAGCTACATATATCTTTTTCTTTCTTTTGATTCATCCTCTTTAATCGTGTTTGTTAGTTCTTGTTCATCATGTCGTCAAGTGGAGCAACGACAAGGAGCAACAAGGTAACCTAGTTTTTTCTTCTTTTTTTTTTCTCGGTTTATATATATATATATATATATATTATAAGGGCAAGTTAAGAAACAAACTCTATCTATTCTTGTTGACAGTGGCAGCACTCACAGCTTCTTGGATCCAGCAGCTGCAAAAAGGTGTGGAGTCTACACTGAACCTACAACTACATTTATGGTGGCAGTAGCTGATGGTAATAAGTTGATTAATGAAGCTAGATGTCCTGCATTTGAGTGAAGAGTACAGGGAAATACCTTCCATTATGATTTGAGGGTACTCAAATTAGGTGGTTGTGATATGGTTCTTGGAGTGGACTGGATGAGGGAAGTTAGTCCACTGATGTTTGACTTCAAAAAATTGACAGTCTCTTTTCCATGGAATGGTAAGCAGATTGTGTTAAAAGGCAACAATGAGGTGAGCATGATTTCTATGATGTCTGGTGCAGCTTTACAGAACTTATTTAAGAAACCAACACATGGCCTCATGGGACATTTATTCTCCATCTCAGCCACCAAACAATCAACACCCACACCACCCAAGATCACTTCCCTGTTGGACTCATTTCCTGACATAATTAAAGAGCCCACAACACTGCCACCCTTAAGAAGTCATGACCACCATATTCCACTTAAACCACTCTCCTCACCCCCCCAAATCAAAGGCCATACAAGATTCCATATATTCAGAAGGAGGTAGTGGAAAAACTGGTCCAAGAAATACTACTTACTGGAGTCATACAACCAAGTCACAGTCCATTCTCTTCATCTATATTACTGGTCAAAAACAAGGATGGCAGTTAGAGATTCTGTGTTGATTACAGAAAACTCAATGACATTACCATTAAGGACAAATACCCTATTCCAGTCATTAAGGAGTTACTAGATGAGATACAAGGTGCTAAGGTATTCTCCAAAATTGACTTGAGAGCATGCTACCATCAAATCAGAGTTTTCCCAACTGATGTGCCAAAAACAACTTTTAAAACTCACCAGGGACACTTTGAATTCTTGGTTATGCCATTTGGGTTGACAAATGCACCTGCAACTTTTCAGTCCTTAATGAATGATATTTTCCAACCTCATTTGAGAAAGTTCATCCGGGTATTCTTTGATGACATTCTCATCTACAGCCCTGATTTGGATTCCCATCTACAACATTTGAGAATTACCCTATCAACACTTCAACAACATTCTCTCTTTGCAAAATTCTCCAAATGTTCATTTGCTCAAACTCACATTGAGTATTTGGGTCATGTTATTTCTGGTGAAGGTGTGGCTGCAGATCCAGAAAAAGTTGAGTGCATCATTAAATGGCCTACTATAACTAGCTTCAAGGATCTCACAGGGTTTTTAGGTCTCACGGGTTATTACAGGAAGTTTGTGAGGCACTATGGGTTAATTTGCAAACCTCTCACAGAGCTCCTCAAACAGAAGGTTTTCTCTTGGAATCCTACAGCTCAGTCGTTTTTGACAAGCTCAAGGAAGTTATGACAACTACACCAGTATTGGCATTACTTGATTTCTCCATTCTATTCCAGTTAGAAACTGATGCTTGTGACACTGGAGTTGGTGTGTTTCTCATGCAACTACAAAAACCAATTGCATTTTTCAGTAAAGGTATGGGAACCAGATTTTTGGCTCTTTCTACTTATGAAAAAGAGTTGATGGTCATTGTTATGTCAGTTACTAAGTGGAGGCATTATTTAATGGGAAATCACTTTGTCATCTTTACTGACCACCAAAGCATTAAGTTTTTCCTAGAACAAAGAATGCACACTATGCTGCAACAAAAATGGTTAGCAAAACTGTTGGGTTATGACTATGAGTTATGTTATAAAAAAGGAGCTGACAACAGGGTAGCTGATGCTTTGTCTAGGATTGTACACCCTCATACTTCTCAATGTCAGACAATTACTATGTTGCAGCCAAGTTGGTTATCTGAAGTTGCTTAGAGCTATTTTGCTGATCCAATGGCTATGGAACTCATTCTTCAGTTAATAATCTCTCCAGATGGTGTGCCTAATTACTCTTATTCTCAAGGGGTTTTGAGGTTTAAAAACATGATTTATATTGGAAGGAGTGATGATTTGAGGAATCAGGTTATGGCAGCAGTTCATTCTTCTTCTATTGGTGGTCATTCTGGCCAACAAGCTAGCTATATGAGAGCTAAGGCATATTATTATTGGATGGGTCTAAAAAAAGATCTCATCAGCTATATTCAAGAGTGTGACATATGCCAGCAGCATAAGGGATCTAATTCTCTACCTGATGGCCTTCTTCAACCTCTACCAGTTCCAGAACAGGCCTGGCAACACATTAGCATGGATTTTATTACTGGATTACCCAAGTCTGAAGGTAGAGATGTTATTTTAGTGGTGGTGGATAGATTCACCAAATATAGTCACTTCCTGGCCATCACTCATCCCTTCACAGCTAGCTCAGTAGCAAAGGTATTTCTTGATACCATCTATAAACTCCATGGCCTACCTACTTCCATTGTTTCTAACAGAGATAGTATCTTCTTGAGAAATTTCTGGAAAGAGTTGTTTGATAAGCTTGGCACTGCTCTACACATGAGTACAGCTTATCACCCACAGTCAGATGGGCAAACTGAGCGTGTGAATGCTTGTCTGGAGTCTTATTTAAGGTGCATGACTAGTTATAGACCAACTAAATGGGTGAGTTGGTTGGCAATGGATGAATGGTGCTTTCATTCAACTTACCACACCAGCTTAAAGCTTACTCCATTTCAGGCCCTTTATGGGTATGCTCCTCCTCAATTTGGCCTACCTTCTTCTTCAACTACTAATGCAGATGTTGAAGATTATTTGGAGCAGAGACAGACGATGACTAATTTACTTAAGTCAGTTTTGGAGGAAGCACAACACAGAATGAAGCAGCAGGCTGATAAGAAGAGAGCTGAAAGAGAATTCAGTATTGGTGACTGGGTTTATTTACGACTCCAACCTTATCGGCAGACTTCAGTTCAACTCCGCAGGAATCTCAAGCTTGCTGCCAAGTTCTATGGACCATACCATGTGATAGAGAAGGTGGGTCAGGTAGCTTATAATCTAAGGTTACCTCCTTCATCTAGAATTCATCCAGTCTTTCACGTCTCGCAGTTTAAGCTTAAACTGGGTACTGGACTATTACCTCAAACATCTTTACCATCCATTGACTTAGACGGCTACATGAAGGTAAACCCTTTGCAGGTGCTGGATTCTCGACTCATTCAGAAGATCAAGCAACAGGTGGCTCAAGTATTGGTTCAATGGGATCACTCTACAGTTCGTGATGCTACTTGGGAGGACACTGCATTTATGAAAAAAAACTTTTCCAGATTTGATTCTCGAGGTCAAGAATCTTTCGAAGTAGGGGTATTTGTCATAGCCGTGGCTAGTATGCCTTATGGTCTGTAGTCCCCTTATATATCTATGGTATGTCTTTAGTCTTTGCCCGCCTTCACATGTTGTACGTGAGGTGTGTTGCTTTATATCTCGAGTCTGTACTCCTTTGGATCTTATGCTAGAGTATAATCTTATCTTCCTTATATTATTGTTCTCTCTCTTATCCTTCTGTTCTTCTTGTCTTCTCTTTTAAACCCTCTTTTCATCTAAATTCATCCCAATCCCTAAAGATCTGAGCTCATTGTAGTGTAGTACACTACATGAACCTAGTTGATTATGGTTGTTTGAACGATCTCACAAATCAATATTCAACAACAACCTGAGTATAGTTCAGAGAACCGAACCCTAACAAGAACGTAGTTCTCGTAGATAGAGATGGATTCACTCAAACGTTATGAATCAACAAACTTGCAATTACTTCAATTATATAGATCAGAGACAATATAATGCGGATGCGAAAAGTAATGCAAGACACCAGAATTTTGTTAACGAGAAAACTGCAAACCAGGAGAAAAACCCCGGGACCTCGTCCAGATGTGAACACCCTCAGTATTAACGGAATACAGACGCTATCCTACTCTCAGACTTCCGACTGGAATGTATCCAGACTGAATTAACCCTAAAAGCAATTCAGCTACCAATGTGCTCCTACGTCTCTTGGCTCCCGCAGAAACCTACGTACTTGATTCCCCTAGCTGACGTCCTTTACAGGCCTAGGAGTTTCTCCACTTCCCTTCGTGAAGACTAACGCTACCTTGCCTCTAACAGGACGCCTAAAAGTATCCAAGTAATTAAACATACGATTGTGATTTCCTTTAGACTTAAAGTCAAGGTTAATGGAAATCTATTTTACTGAATAGGGCTTATTAATCTAGCCTAAACAGTTTTACCTCATAACGCTTGACGAACTTAGTATGAAACCTTGTTCGTGAATTTGCCTTACAAAACTTCTAGGGTTTACGATTCAAGATCTACCTTACGAAGTTTTTATCAAATCTTGGTCGTGATAAGATTGAAAGAATTCAATCGACCCAAGATACATGATCAGGAATTTTACTTCCGACATGTGCTTCACGATCCTCAAGTGAAGTCTTTCAATAGTCGTAGTCCAAAAGGACTCCGAGATGACGACCAACCTTTATGCAAGGATACACAGATGTGTAGAGGATTGGAATTGTATCTTGCAGAAGGTCATCTATTTATAGTGATCATCAAGGGAGGCTTTGCTTAAAAGTTAAGCAACCTTGAGTAGGGCTCAAACAAGTTCTGGAACTAAAAATTCGATAGCTTGAATACCCATTCTCAATCTTCTTCTGACTTTGGATAAGGCCAATGGTTAAAGAAGATTCAACCTTGATTTAAGGTTTGCAACTTCTGGTCCAAAACATGTTGGACGTTGCGTGGATTAAGTAGTTGAATTCCATGGGCTAAGTAATGACAAGTCCGAGAACTAATCATTCCAAAACCGAAAACTTCATATAATGAGAGTTGGAAGTTTTCCATGGCTTATGTGTACGCGTTCATGAACGCGTTCACAGAGCTGTCAATTGGAGTTCAGGAGAAACCGTGAACTCGTATGTACGCGTTCATGAACGCGTTCATACAGACCCGCTCGTTCTCAGGAATTCCTTGTGCAACATATGTACGCGTTCATGAACGCGTTCACCGTTGAGGTCATTTCATGAGACAATTCAACTTACTCTACCTATACATATTATCACGGATGTGACAAATGAAAAGGCGAAGAATCCTAGAATACCTTCGGATCTTATAAACAACATCATAGACTATTGATATGATAGAATGGCAAATACGAAACATGGAAAGGAAAAACCTTTCTAACCTTTAGCGAGGACGTTATGATTTATCAAGTAGTAAGCTTCGGTCTTCGTCTTCAATGGTATTCGTCTCGATTACCTAAAACTATCCTAGTCCGAGTTGTAGAGTAAACTTATCAAGGATTGTGTTTTTGTCATCTAAACTTGACAACTGACTTGAGATAGCAATATCAGGGGGTTCAACCGAGCAATGCTCTAACAATCTCCCCATTTGTCAATTTTAGTGACAAAACCAATCTTACATATAGGTTCAAAAAGTAAAACCTTTTAGCCTTAACCATAATGTACTTGATCTTCTTGTAATCTTCAACGTCTTCAAATAAGAGTGTTCCTGCAAGTGAAGATTCAAGGTAGAAATAACAAACTTCAAAGTCACCACACATCTTGGTTCTAGAAGGACATAGTCCAACAAGAGTTTGTTATGCAATTGAGTAGTTTATAAAACTTGTAAGCATATTGCATCGATGCTTAAAGATATAACACAATATGATATGTTCTCCCCCTTACTCAATACACTAACTTTTGCTTTGACTTGACAAGCACATCGATTTTACTCCCCCTATGACAATGCCGCAGACAATTGTCGTAGTAGATAAAAAGATTTTACTTCTCCTTACTACAAGATTTCCCCCCCTTTTTGTCACAAAAATAGACAAAAGAAAAAGAAAATAGGATCTCATAAAATAACAATAATCAATGTAGACAAAGGTAAACATACTTGATACGAGAGATAAAAAGATTCAATTCTCTCGCAATTTCCACAGCCGCACACCCCAAAAAGATATTACCATGAAGCACAAGTTCAAAAGAACTCTCCCCCATAATGTGTCATTCCATAAGGAACAACGCGACGACCTTCCCAAGCAAGGATTTGGAATAAATTCTTGGGTGAAGCACAATTTTACAAGTAAAATTGCAATTATGTTTTTCTTCCCTAGCCAGTTACGGTCAAATAGGAATTCGAGGTTTAATCTTCCAAATTCTCAGAGAGTTTCGATCAACCATCGCCTTTAGAGAAAACATAAGGTTACCCCTTCCTAGTGGTTGTAAGACTAAGAATTAAAGGTACAACATTTAATCCAGCGGAGTTCAACATTTAAAGTTACCTCTTATCATGAACAAAGATTTTTCTCATCTATATAATATAAAGAAGAAAATAAATTATTCTTCAGTTACCTCCTTCTCTGGTTCTTCATAGGTAGTCCAGTCTTGTTCAATAGCAGCTACTCTTGAGGTGAGGTCAGTGATGAGTTTGGTGAGTTTGTTAAGCTCCTTGCTTAAACTTTGAACGTGTTCAAGAACAACGTCAAGTTTCATATCAGATACCTTTCTCTGTTCTTCAGAAACACATGGAATTGAGCGTTGAGCAGACAATGCTTTGTTTTCTTGTGTCAAGCTAGATTCACTGTCTGAAGATTCAATTCAAATCTTTTTACAGGAAGGTAGAACAACAGTCCATGTATTGTCACTCATCTTGCAATTTCAGTTATATGGAGAGAAGAATTCCTTCTTTTAGACTGATTGAATAACCCTTCCTACTCTTCCCTTTATAAGGTTCAGACACAGAGTTTAGGATTTTAAAGGGACATGATTTCATTCATGACAAGTCGTGAACGTCCTTTAAACATCAGTTTTTGTTGAGGTAAAAAGGCAATTAAGCTCAGTGTGACTATAAGGGTGCATCTCATAAAACAATTTTTTACCTGAAGTAATAAGTTTAAAAATGTCAACAATATGATTTTAAGAGCATATATTCTTTTGTCTTGCTCATAGTAATTCCCATGGATCCTATTCTCGACTCTTGCCTTAGGAGCCAGAGGCAGGGAGAATTCTAGAAGTTGCACAAAAAATGTTGACATCCACATCGAGTCATCACATTTTGGACTCTTAATTGTGATGTGATAGCACCATTTGATTACAAAATTTTGTTTCGGCTCACTGCAATTCAGGAGGCGTAAGATAGGTGTTGTAAGACAATTATGATGACAACATTGGTAATCATAAACCATCAGGACAAAGGATCACATAATCCTTTGAGCGTGAACACATCTCTTTTGGAGATCATTGCTCAACAATTATAAGAGATGATAGATTATTGTCTTATTAAATAATAGGTAAATATTTGTTTATGCACGATCTTAAACAAATCTTTTGTACAGAATCCTATTTTAGACCTTTTCTCGCTACAAGGATTACCAATAGCGAGAGTCCTGTCTCTTACTGAGAAGGGGACAACATGGTCCGGTCTATACTGCTAGTAGAGGACATACCTGGATGATCAGTCTTTAGAATCATGTCAGATAGATTCGTCTCCATTGAATGAATAATTTTACTGCAATTTGAAAGAGACTTGTTAATATTTTTCTGAAAACCAGAATTGATAGGCTTATTATCTTTAATGATCTGTTTTACATGCCTTTTCTCAACCCATTTCTTTACAGTCTTATGTGAGCTGGCTTTTTAACAGAAGCAATAATTGTAGGTCGAGATACAAGATCACTAGGAGGTCTCATGTGAGACAACTTCTTTAATGAAGTTCTACAATTATTCTTTTTTTCACTCTCAATGAAAGCTTCTTTCGAAGTAAACAAACTGTCTAATCTGTTCCTGAGTATTAAGTTATCTTCTCTCAACTGTTGAGTTTCGATGTTATGAAGATACATTATACTAGAAAAAGAGTGTCTTTCAAAGTTCTGAATACGAGATTCAAGGTTTGACAATTCAAGCATGAAATGTTCCTTGTCTGCTTTATGTTCAAGTCGTTCCTTTTCAAGATCTTTTTGAAGCAGAGTGAGTTTTTCTGTCAAAAGACAGTTTTGCTTATCTTGATAGATATTATCATGCTGAGCACTCAGAGATAAGCAAGTTGAATGCATACATAGATCCTTATGAAAAGGACAAAACCCCGGGTTCTCTTCTTCTGGACAGTCAAGAGTTGCATTGAAGGCTTTCAGTTTATCACAGTAATCTTTGTTAGGACAATCTGGAGAGATATGACTATAACCTTGACATTTGAAGCACTGTG
Source organism: Papaver nudicaule (assembly GCA_023529015.1). NCBI lineage: Eukaryota > Viridiplantae > Streptophyta > Magnoliopsida > Ranunculales > Papaveraceae > Papaver > Papaver nudicaule. The sequence goes on along the minus strand of JAJJMA010284056.1, from coordinate 35,025 downwards.
GTAAATCTTCTGTATTTTCCCAATTCTGTTTTTTGTTGGGAGAAGACAGGGTACGTGAGTTCCTTTTCTTTCTCAACGTTATTCTTTGAGAGAGGAGTGAAAGTATAGACTTAAGTTCCTCATCATATCATCATAATAAAAATTAGGATTTTTATCAAGAGGTGTTTCAGGAGTTTGAGCCTTTAGGGATATGACCTTACTTTGATGCTCATAATCAAAGATTTTCAGTTTAGAAACCAATCACCTCTTGATATGTCATATCCGTGCTTTTCTTGGATGGCATGTTTTTTTGAATCATATCTGGGAGGAAGTGACCTTAGAATTTTTCGCACAATATCTCTTTCTTCGATGGTTTTTCCTAATGTTAGAGAGGCGTTCATGATTTCAGAGAGTTTGTGTTCGAATTCTGTAAAAGTGTCTTCATCAGACATTCAAAGATTTTCCCAGTCAGTCATAAGATTTTGAAGTCTGGCTTCTTTCTCCGCAGTATTACCTTTGTATACTGTTTTCAAAATATCCCAAGCATCTTTAACATATTAACATGTTTCCACATGATGATGCAGATCGGGAGTTATGGCGTGAATGATGGCATTAAGAGCATCAGCTTATACTTTTGCTTTTGCCCTGTCGTTTTCATCATACTCGCTAGGTTTCTTATCGCGGTGACAACAACATCACATTCTCCTTCAACAAGGGTAGGTGGTGTGTATCCATCAATCACGTAGACGCAACTGTCAAAGTCTCGAGATTATAGAAACGATCGCATAACAGATTTCCACCAGATATAGTTTGTGCCATCAAAGACTAGTGGAACATGAACATTCGCAGAATGTGTGTTCATAGTTCACGAAAGCGTCAAACACAGACAGTTACGTCTTACAAGGTGTTTGTCGGCTCTGATACCAACTGAAAATGAGGGGATACCGAGATACACCACCAAATTTTGAATTTCGTGAACCTAGTTGATTATGGTTGTTTAAACGATCTCACAAATCAATATTCAAACAACAACCTGGGTATAGTTCAGAGAACAGAACCCTAACAAGAACGTAGTTCTCGTAGATTTCAAGAGAGATGGATTCACTCAAAGGTTATGAATCAACAAACTTGCAATTACTTCAATTATATAGATCAGAGACAATATAATGCGGAAGGGAAAAGTAATGCAAGACACCAGGATTTTGTTAACGAGGAAACTGCAAACCAGCAGAAAAACCCCGGGACCTCGTCCAGATATGAACACCCTCAGTATTAACAAAATACAAATGCTAGCCTACTCTCAGACTTCGGACTGGAATGTATCGAGACTGAATTAACCCTACAAGCAATTCAGCTACCAATGTGCTCCTTCGTCTCTTGGCTCCCGCAGAAACCTACGTACTTGATTCCCCTAGCTGACGTCCTTTACAGGCCTAGAAATTTCTCCACTTCCCTTCGTGAAGACTAGCGCTACCCTGCTTCTAACAGGACACCTAAAAGTATCCAAGTAATTAAACAAGAATACGTTTGTGATTTCCTTTAGACTTAAAGTCAAGGTTAATGGAAATCTGTTTTACTGAATAAGGCTTATTGATCTAGCCTAAACAGTTTTACCTGCTAACGCTTGACGAACTTAGTATGAAACCTAGTTCGTGAATTTGCGTTACGGAACTTCTAGGGTTTACGATTCAAGATCTACCTTACGAAGTTTCTATCAAAACTTGGCCGTGATAAGATTGAAAGAATTCAATCGACCCAAGATACAGGATCATGAATTTTACTTCCGACCTGTGCTTCACGATCCTCAAGTGAAGTCTTTCAATAGTCGTAGTCCAAAAGGACTTCGAGATGACGACCAACCTTTATGCAAGGATACACAGATGTGTAGAGGATTGGAGTTGTATCTTGCAGAAGGTCATCTATTTATAGTGATCATCAAGGGAGGCTTTGGTTAAAAGTTAAGCAACCTTGAGTAGGGCTCAAGCAAGTTCCGGAACTAAAAAGTCCATAGCTTGAATACCCATTCTCAATCTTCTTCTAACTTTGGACAAGGCCAATGGTTAAAGAAGACTCAACCTTGATTTAAGGTTTGCAACTTCTGTTCCAAAACATGTTGAACGTTGCGTGGATTAAGTAGTTGAATTCCATGGGCTAAGTAATGACAAGTCCGAGAACTAATCATTCCAAAACCGAAAAATTCATATAATGAGAGTTGGAAGTTTTCCACGGCTTATGTGTACGCGTTTATGAATGCGTTCACAGAGCTGTCAATTAGAGTTCAAGAGAAACCGTGAACTCGTATGTACGCGTTCATACAAACCTGCTCGTTCTTAGGAATGCCTTGTGCAATATATGTACGCGTTCATGAACGCGTTCACTGTTGAGGTCATTTCATGAGATAATTCAACTTACTCTACCTATACATATTACCACGGATGTGACATATGCAAAGGCGAAGAATCCTAGAATACCTTCGGAACTTATAAACAACATCATAGACTATTGATATGATAGAATGGCAAATACGAAACATGGAAAGGAAAAACCTTTCTAACCTTTAGCGAGGACGTTATGATTTATCAAGTAGTAAGCTCCAGTCTTCGTTTTCAATGGTCTTTGTCTCGATTACCTAAAACTATCCTAGTCCGAGTTGTAGAGTAAACTTATCAAGGATTGTGTTTTTGTCATCTAAACTTGACAACTGACTTGAGATAGCAATATTAGTGGGTTCAACCGAGCAATGCTCTAACACTTTCTTTCTTTAATTCTTATAAGCATGATGTTGATATAAAAATCTTTTATTTAATTTCTAATTTAATTATGATTTTAGATGGTCCAATAGTTATTAGAAATAGACAATGTCGGATAAGAAACTAAAATGCGGCAATTCTAATTTATGATGTGGTGTGACAAAGACGTGTCACATACAAATCAAGAATTATCTATTGGTTGCTTCAGTTGTATGTTCCAATTGCTAATTAACTCTATTATTCATGTCTTATGTATAAGATTAGTTTCGTGTCAACTAAGACATGTTCCATTGAATCAGAACGGCTGGGGCGGGGCGAAGCCCCCCACTCTCAATCAACAATTACATTCTTATCAAGTGCGTTCTTTCACATAAATCCACAAAAAAATAAAAAATAAAAATCAGAAAACCATAATCCACAAATCATATTCAATTACGCATAACAAGATAGAGTGGGATGTACTGATTTTAGATTACTAAATTAATTTGAGATGTACTAATGCATCTAGACAAAGAATGTACAATGTCGGATAAGAAACTAAAATGCGGCAATTTTAAATTATGGTGTGGTGCTACAAAAGGGCGTCATACGCAAGATCGACTGGGATGCATTGGTTTTAAAATCCAGAGAAAAAATAATGCAGGAAACCGTAATTCATAAATCATGTTTTCAATTGCATAACAAGATAGACTGGGATGCATTGATTTTAGATTACTAAAATTTTTTTAACAATGCATAATTAGAGATTCATAATTCATAATGTATTTGGACAAAAATTACAATGTCGGATACGAAACAATTTGCGGAATTTAAATTATGGAGTGGTATGAAAAATGCGAGTTACACCAAATAAACAATTATCTATTGGATAGATAGTAATTGTTGGTTCAGTTGTAGGTTGCAACTGTTGTATGTTATTCATGTCTTAACATATCCGCCTTTTTTTTAAGACCAGGTTCGCTTTGTTTCAATTAAGACATGTTCCATCAGATCCGTACGGCCGCCCCGCCACTCCCAATCAACAATTACTATCTTACCAGGTGTATTCTCTCATCATTGTAGACGGTAGATGACTAATCTTAATACAAAGAACAAACCAAATGCTATTGTGATCTAAATTTGGTGGTTACATTTTGTTTATTATATCTTAGAAGGGTATCGAATAGAGGTTACTGATAACAATCAATATTTTCTCATTTTATTGAATTACTTTCATTTTAATTACAAACAGGGCGCCACACCATAACAAGAGCAAACACCCTACCCGGTGCATAGCACGGGTTGCCGACTAGTTAGGTTAAATATAGAATTGTTTTAAAAAATGTACCCACATTTTTTTTGATGCAAAGGATGTTTTATTTTATTAACTTAAAACAGAACTTGAATCACATGATAGTTGTTCTTTGATGATGTCTGGAGGAATATCCAACCAATTATCAAAACTTGACACCTTCTACTAAATTTGGCAAGCTTGTCGGCTGCCTTATTACATACTCGATTAACATAAATGCACTGCCATGAAGGTACAATACTTAACAAGAATAGAGCATCCATTAAAATGACCTCATTTTTCCATGCTATAGAGTGGTTAGAACCATTGATGTATCCTGAAATGCACTTTAAATCTGTTTGTATAGTGAACTGCTGGATGTTGATCTCCTTGCTCCACTTTTCCGCTTTTAGGAAAGCAAGGCATTCTGCTTGCTCTGAACTTAGAATCCCCTGGAAGCACCTAGCTCTTCCTCCCGTCCAAGAACCTGCACAATTGCGAGCAATTAGACCTATACCCATGGTATTATTATCACATTTATAGGATGCATCATAATTTATTGTTAAGTATGGATCTAATGCAGGTGACCATCTAGGTATATTAGGTACACATGAAATTTTTGTAACATTTTGGTTTCTCTTTTGTGTACTTATCCTGTCAAGATAGACCGCAAAGTTGATTGCTCTATTTGCAGTTATCTTTGGTTGCAATGCCTTATTCTGTTTCACAAAACTGCTTCTGTCGGTCCATATACACCAAGTAACAACCAGTGCTAGGTTCAACCAGTTGTCATCTCCTTCACTTCCCTTCTGTTGTAGCCGCCATTCTTCATATATTTTATAAATACTATGGTCCATATTAAGAAGAGCTCTACTTGCACCAGGAATCTTCATCCATACTGCTCTAGAAAAAGAACATCTAAACATTACGTGCTCAACAGTTTCAGCTTCTTGTGAGCATATAGGGCATGCATTTGGAATATGACTACACATCTGAGATAGTCTGTCTCTTGTAGGAACAATCTATGTAAGGCATTTCCAGAAGAAATGTTTGATCCTTGGCCAAGTATCTATACTCCATAAATCTTTCCATTTCTCTTTCGTACCTGGAATTTTGTTTAATAACCCAATATGTCGCAGGCTGTCATTTTGAAGCTTGTTGTAGGAAGACCTTACAGTAAAATTTCCATGTCTTGTTAGCTTCCAAATGAGCTTGCCTGGTGCTGAATATGGAATGCGCATATTGAGAATACAATCAGCTACCTCATGAGTAAACAGATGTCGAATCAGCTCAACTTTCCAAGTTTTTGTATCATCATCAATGAGCTTAGCTACCCATATGCAGTCTTCACTGTTTCCAGCAGCTCTGGTGATGGAGGTTTAGACATTCCTGTTATCCAGATATCAACCCAAATCATTATCTTCTTACCACTTCCCACTCTCCAACAACTATTACTACGTATAAACTGTACTTCTTTGAATCCCCTTCCAGCACCATGAAGAACTTGGTTGATCTGTGGTTAGAAATATGTTTATGTTTGGAAAATACTTAGCTCTAATAGGCTGAACCCAAATAGCAGTAGGGTTAATCAAGATCTTCAATGCAGTTCGAGCTAAGAGAGCTTTGTTGAGTATCCTTAAATCTCTAAACCCCATACCCCCAACATCAACTGGTCTACACAATTTTGGCCATGACTTTAAGAAAATGCCTTTGTCCTCCTCAAAACCCCACCAAAATCTCTTTTGTAGAGTATCAATCTTCTCTATAATGCCTTCAGGAATCTTCAAACAGCTCATGGAATAGACTGGTATTGTATTTGTAACAGTCTTAACCATTTTTGTTTTCCCACATTGAGATAGAGTTTTGCTTCTCCATACAGAGAGTTTTGTTTGCACTTTGTCAACCAAATTCTCAAAGCATGGCTGCTTTGCTTTTCCAATTAGAAGAGGCATTCCTAAGTACTTTTCATTAGGATCCATTCTATGTACCTTTATTCTTCTAGCTATAATCCTGCAGAATTTGTTAGGAAGATGCGCACTAAAATGTACACTTGACTTGGTGAAGTTTACCAGTTGTCCTGAAGCCCTTCCAAACTGATCAATGACTGTAAGAATGTTATTAACATTGTAGAGGTCTGCATTGGCAAAGAGGAGACAATCATCCGCAAAGAATAAATGTGAGATGGAGGGGGCAATTGGTGCTATCTTGACTCCCTGAATAAGACCTTGATGTTCAGCAACATGTAGTTGACGTGAAAATGCTTCCATTACGATAATAAACATATATGGAATCAACGAATCACCTTGAAGTATACCTCTTGAGGGTTGATATGCGTAACATGGAGCTCCATTCAACAGTATTGAGATTTTTGTAGTGATTACACATTGCATGACTAAGTCACACCAAGCATCACAAAAACCCATTCTTTTCATCACTGCTACCAGAAAAGACCATTGTATCCGGTCGAATGCCTTCGACATATCCAGCTTCAGAGCCAAGAGTTCACTTCCTTCTTGCTTTTGTTTCATTGTGTGTATGATCTCTTGTGCTAGTTGGATGTTGTCGCTTATTTGCCTTCCTTGTACGTATGCTGCTTGAAATGGAGATATGACTTGTTCATTATCTTCTTCAAACGGGTTGCCATAATCTTCGATATCAGCTTATACGTTGTATTACATAATGCAATTGGTCTCAAATCAGATGGAAACTGTTTATGCTTTGTTTTGGGAATCAAATTAATATTAGTTTCATTCATCTGCTTCAAAAGAAATCCAGTTGTGAAAAGTCTACGTACCATTTTTATTATATCAGCACCAATTACATACCAATGATTTTGAAAGAAACCTGGTGGAAATCCGTCTGGATCCAGTGCTTTCCATGGTTTCATACTCTTGAGGACTCGACGTATCTCAGTTTCATCCGGTATGTTCATTAATAAAGCATTATCTGCAGCTGTGATGGTCTCAGGTATACAGTACAACACTTCGACATTCTCTTCTGGTTGTGTTGAGGTATGTAGAGTCTTGTAATGATTCACCAGTAGATTTTCTAAACTTTCTCTTGTGTTGCACCAGTTACCTTCGTTATCTTTGGGAGCATCTATATTATTTCTAGACCTTCTTCGATTTGCATTTGTATGATGGTATTTGGTGTTTCTGTCAATTTCCAAGTAATATTCATCTCTACTCTTTTGACCCCAGAAATCATTTTCAACTTGGTGCCAGTGTTCAATCTGTTGTTCAATCTCTTTGGCTTCAATTGTAGTTTCCTGACATGCCTGCTTCATTTGAGTAACTTCAAGCTTTTGATGGAGGAGGTTAAGGTTGGACTATATATTACCAAAGTGGTCTCTGTTCCATTTTGCAATTATTTTTCTTTCATATTGTAATTTTTTTTGTCACCTTGAATGCAACAGACCTCTCAATCTTTATATCCCAAGCCTCAGAAATCTTTGGCTTACGTGTTTCATCTTTCTCATAACACTGGAAATATTTCCAGTTCTTATTCTTATCACCATTGGAAGCATCTGTATCCAACAATATTGGACAATGGTCCGACCCAAGCTGTGTTAAATGAAGCATCTTAGAATCCAGAAAGTGTAGAGTCCATTCATTGTTAGTTAAAGTTCTGTCCAACCTTGATTTTCTTTTGCCCGTACCATGCACATCGCTTGACCATGTATATGCTCTCCCCCTATATCCCAAATCCGCCAGACCATCTTCTTCAATGAGGGAGATAATAGTTTGTGAGGTAAACGTTGATGCAGCAGGTGTAATAAGTTTGGTCTTTCATCACTTGAGAGAGTGATATTTAAGTCTCCAATGATCACCCATGGCTTGTTGATGGTAGGACTGAGCTCATTTATGTATTTCCACTGAATTTTCTTCTCATCTGGGTATGGGGAGCCATACATACACGTGAGCAGAAACTCTGGTTTTGATGGATCATCCCTCACTAAGCAATTGATAATCCATGAATCTGCATTAACAACTTCCAGATGGAATCCATCCTTCCACAAGAGCATTAGACCACCACCAGCCCCTCTAGGGGGTATGAATTTCCTATTAGGGAATCTTAATGGTCTTACTAACTGTTGCATTCTATCTACTGTTATTTTTGCCTTTGATATGAATATGATATTTGGATCGTACTTCCTATTGAGGTCTCTAGTGACTTTCTTGGCATAGCCCTGACTGTTCCATGCCAGAACTCTCATGTTTTGAATCAGTTTTGTTTTTTCCTATAACTGTTATGATGAATGATATAACTACAGTAGAAACTCGATAAATTAATACTCGATAATTTAATAATCTCTTTTAAATATAATAATTTTGTCCGGTCCCGACTCGGGGACAACGTGTGAAATTAATAATTCGCTAAAATTATAAGATAATACATTTTTTATTACTCCAATAGACCCCATTGAAAATATAAATTAATAATTGCTTAAATACTACATAATACATTAATCACCTACGAGGAGTTCTCGAAAAATGAATAAATTGTCTTATGTTTTTTGTTGAAATCAATGTCAGATTGGATCTCATATCTAATTTTTCTTATCATTGTAAGATTTTCTGGTGTTGTTTTCTCATAGCTCAATAGAAAATTATTCAATATAATTGGCGATTTGATTGCCTCGTTTCGCGAAGGGGCTCTATTATAGAATCATCTTCATCATCTTTATCAATTCCCAAAACACTCTCAATTATTTCTGCACCAGTCAACTGTTGTGCACTACACTTTCTTTCGGGTAGTTCAGGACATGTTCGACATTCATTTCATTGCGATAACCCAACGTTTCGATCAAAGTTGGAGTTCTTGAGTACTTTCACCATCTAACTGTTCATCTGAGTTCTCCGTTATATGTTAATTTTACAAAGATATTATATTTATCTCCTATAAATCAATAAATTAGTAACTAATATATAAATTAATAAATTATTAATTTATCGAATAATTAATAACTCGTTTAATTAATATTTTTGGGCGGCCCCAAGGTTATTAATTTATAGAGTTTCGACTGTATTAAATGCAAATGAGTGTGCAAACGATTGATGATTTACAGAGTTCAAAATGGGACAATAATTATGTTTAATGTACCCACAGTTCTATGGAATTAAATTTTAATCAAACAACAATTTTTTTTTATTTCCATTAAAAAATGACTAATTTCATGGAATTAGATGTTATCAAACACAACCTAGTGTTTCAAACTTTGGTTTCTTGGTATCTACACGTGTAAAAGGTTTTCCAAAGGGTAAAATAATAAATCCCAAAAGGATAAAAAGAAAGATTTTTATCTCAGGAGAGTATATTAAACGTGATGTCATTAAACTATACCCAAAAATATTTTGGCCATACCTTTTCGAGCTACTGATTAATGTTAATTCAAAACAGCTACCGATTATGTCCATCTATTTGCACTGGTCGGTAGCTCGAAAAGGTATGGCCAGATTTTTGTTGAGTCTGGCTTAATAACGCCAAGATATCCCTCCCCCTCTTTCTTTTTTTTGCTTTTGCCGCGTACATCTTTACTTTACCTTTTAGGGTCTTCGCATTGACAGATTAGAGAGAGAGAGACATTCATACTCCAGAAATCTCTCTCTTGTTTTTCTATTTTCTCATCTTGAGAGTTCCTCTGGTTATTATTGATCTAATTGGAAAAACAAAGACTCTTGTAAGTATACCAAACTAGGGTTTGTCAGCTATTGTCTTTGCCTCGTTCTATGTCAATTATTCCCTTTGATCGGGAAAATATGGATGTTGCAGTTTAATTACTTGTTTTGTTATTTATGTGAAAGCATTTTCGTTTTGCTTTTTATGGGTGGAATTAGGGTTATAATTAAATTATTTTGTTTGGTGATTTTTAGGGTCTGATTATGAAGAGTTCAAAGAAATCTGCATCGCACCAGTTATTTAAAGATAAGGCTAAAAATCGTGTGGATGATCTACAAGGAGTATTTACAGATCTACAATTTGCTCGTAAAGAGAGTCGTTCTGGTGATGTTGCTGTTCTAGAGGAACAGGTGCATCAGATGTTAAGGGAGTGGAAAGCTGAACTTAATGAACCTTCTCCTGCTTCTTCTTTACTGGTTAGTACCTCTCTCTCTGTAGAATTTATTGAATTAAATTATCTTTTTGATTTTCGAGGTGCTTGAGGTTGTTTAAAAGTGTGTATTGTGCAGGGTGGTAGTTTAGGTACTTTTTCGGAAGATCTTTGTCGTTTATTGCAGCGATGCGATGAGGAGGATGATGCTACTAGTGCTTTAAAAGAGCCTGGAAACCCAAAACCTGAGCCCGATGTTCAATCCCTTCCTCCAGCTGTAGATAATACCAATTTATCTCATGATGTGAGAAATTTTCTGATTTTTTGTTCTATCTATTCCCTTTTAATTGCCATTGTTCAGATGTGTTTTGTGTGGCTAATTGTGGAAATACTTGTGTTATACTTGCATGTTGTCTTTCATAAAAACTGCGGAGAAGTGAGAATGTTCTTTATTCTTATTATTAGTTATTAGTTTATATTATCACATTGTTTTCACTCTTATAACGTATTTCATGTAAATGGGTTTTCTATCTGAGCCTGTCTGAGCCAAAATCGGGTTTGGGGATTCTGAGATGTATAAAAAAATAAAAAATAAAATGGGATGTTGTTTTGCAATGTTTTCTATCTCATGGGAGGCTTTGATTTTAAGTATGTGCGGTAGGAGTATCCACCCTTTCTACTTATTGGCTTTCCAACTCCAAGACTCCAAGGTTGGCTTCAATCTTCAAGAATTGAATTGGCAACTCAATTAGCGCCGTCTTTTTTAATATCTACCCAGTTTTGGTGCATAAAGCTAGTCAGGATTTGATGTCATGGGTTTGTTCACTGATGTCAAATAGCCATTAAGTGTCCTCATTGATCTTTAGGTACTATATGCCACAGTCATTCTCCATGGTCAAGTTACCATGCAACGGCGGTCGACCTGAAACGACAGTCATCTTTTTCTTTCCTTTGACAGTACCTCCTAACAAGGATGATTGGTTTGGTTTTAAATTATCCTCCAGGTAGCATATGTAAGCTATTCCTTTTTTCTTTCGTGGTATATATAAGGGCCATTTGAATGTTGTTGCAATATTTACCTGGAATAACTGCTACAAATGTTTTTTTTTTTTTTGGTTTAAGTAAAATATCTGTGACCTTCATTTGTACTGCTTTGTGGTTTAAATTTTACACGTTAGTGCATCTTTGTTGTGATCTGATGTTACAATGCTTCATTTACAGAGCTATTTTGTGAATCAAGTCTCACGAGAACATGGATATCAAGGGCTTGATCAGTGTAAAGAATCTTCTCTAGTAATGCATCCCAACATGATTAACAACTTGGAGGCTGTTAATCAGTTCGACTTCCACCAATTTGACTCACATCAAGATTTCGACCAAAATGTTTGTATTGCTTTCAATGGCCCAGGACAATGTGGAGAAGATGCTATGCAGAATCTCTCTGACTTGCCTCCTAGTATGCGTCTTCCACCTTCTGCCTTCTTAGGTCCTATATGCGCACTTTGGGATTGTCTATGGCCCGCTCAAGGGGCTGACTGGTATCAAGACTATTGCAGTAGCTTCCACGCTCTCCTAGCCATGCAGGAAGGCCCTCCTGGTATGACTCCGGTTGTACGACCTGCAGGCATAGGACTTAAAGACGGTCCACTATTTGCTGCTCTCAAAGCTAAGGCACATGGAAAATTTGTTGGTATTCCAGAATGCGAGGGAGCTGCTACGACTAAGTCCCCATGGAATGCTCCTGGTAAGTTTCCTACGTGTTTCACATTATTGTTTGCTCACACCTTATCTTCTTTTGCTGATCCATTTCATGAGTTTGGTTTGACTCGTCTTTTTTCTTATTAAAACTGCAGACCTCTTTGATCTTTCTCTTGTCGATGGTGAAACAATAAGAGAGTGGGTCTTTTTCGATAAGCCACGGAGAGCATTTGAAAGTGGTAATAGGAAGCAGAGGTCATTGCCAGATTACAGTGGTCGTGGTTGGCATGAGTCAAGGAAACAACAGATGAAAGAATTTGACGGTCTAAAGAGATCATACTACATGGACCCACAGCCACTGAGTGGTTTTGAGTGGCACCTGTATGAGTACGAGATCACCAACTGTGATGCGTGCGCTTTATATAGGCTAGAGTTCAAGATTGTTGATGGAAAGAAGAGTCCAAAAGGAAAAGTAACCAGTGACCCACTTGCAGATCTGCAGAAGCAGATGGGGAGGTTAAGTGCCGAGGTTCCTGCAGATAATAAACGATCTGTTAAGGGTAGGCCAAAAGGCAACACAAAGGACACAAATGTTCATTTGGCTCCAACTCTGTTGGCTCCTTCCACTGAAAACCTCGTGTACGCAGTGAATGCCTCGTATGGATACACTGTTGAGCTAAATGATTATTATGGAACATAGTAGAAGAGCTGTTCTTAGTCCAGTGATTTATATAACTTTTTAAGTATTTCATAATCAGGGGTGTAGTAGCTGGAGGAGACCGGTTCATGTAACTCAAGGGGTAGTAGCTGCTGATGCCAGGGAAGTTGGTTAAATGACCTATTTCCCAGCAAACGTTTCTGCATCTTCAGCTATGATGACATTAACCTCTATCTCCTTTTTTACTCACAGTGGAGGTATTTGTATAGTTGTTTCTTTCTGTATCAGAGTCTCCTTCTGCAATCACAGATTTGCTGAGGTTTAGCATTCGGCAAATGAAAGACTGTGTATGTTCTGGGTAGAACTCCTTCAACTGCCAAACAATAGTTATGTGCTACTAATGATAAGAGGGTACAAATAAATCTTTATAGGGTGGTATAGCTACTGTTTTTTTACTAATAACTTCGCATTATATCTGGTTTTCGTGTGTTCGTTGTATTCCACTGTGGAGCCATCACGAACTTGGCTAACTCATCAATGCAGGACCTAGCCTGTTTCTTCTTTCTTGTGTAAACCTGAAATTACAACACTCAAATCTTTTTCCAAAGGTAGGTTTCCTGGTTCGGATTGGGGTCTTATAAGCTGTACTGTGCAGAATGACTTGGGAGTTCATCGACAGTTCATCGACAGCCCTATTAATTGCCCGTCTTGGAATAGATTTCTTATTAAAGCATGTGCTGCCGAGTACCACCACTTTTTTTTTTTTTTATTTATTTTTTTTTTTTTTTAAAGAAGGAATTTTATTAGATTAAAATGGAAATACAAGAGTTTTCAGGCCCAAAAGGCCAAAACAGAGAAACAAAAAAAGAAAACAAAAAAAACCACAGATCAAAACAAAAAGACACATAACTATGGGAATCTGTAATAGGCAGTATCAGGCATCTCCATTCCTCTCAAACAACTTGGTTTGCAGTGAAATTTTTGAGTTTGACCTCTTTGCAGCTTGGCTCCCTCCTTAGCAAAATGATCAGCTGAAAAGTTGATTTCCCTGAATACATGTTTGAAATGAATGGCCCTCAAATTACAGCATATCCTATGCCATCTTGATAAGAAATTCCAAGGGATATTCTGTTTCATAAAGGCAAAAATTGCAGCTTTTGAATCAGACTGCAGGACAACCTTAGAATGTTCATTTTCTAATAGCCCATTCCAGAGCTCTAATCCCAGCCATCACTTCTGCAATAAAATTAGTAGCATCCCCAAGTCCACCAGATTCAGCAGCAATGAAATTTCCTGTAGAATTTCTGACCAAAAAACCATAGCCAGCTTTTCCAGGATTACCACAAGAAGCTCCATCACAACATAATAGAGGAATCCCAAAAGCAGGCAGCTCAAAATAACAGGCAACAGGATCAGTGCTTCTAATTCTTCTAAGAGCAAAACCAAATGTTCTAAGAATGATCTTATCATAGAAGCAATCCCACATACAACCTTTCAATCTCACCTCACTTTCCTTTATTCTATGAAGAATTTTTTGAATAGTTTTGTTACAGTCAGGTTTATGGTTTTCAAAAAATATTTTATTTCTTGTAAACCAAATTTCCACCATGATAGAGAAAGCTGCAACTAACCAAATATTTTGAATGATAGGGCTCTTACCTTTGCAACAGGATAGAATGTCTTCAAAAGATAATGGATGTTTAAAAGAGAATATGCCTATTATCCATCTCCAAATTTCCTTACTGAAGGAACAAGTCCAAAGGATATGATCCATAGTATCCTGTTCAGCATGACAGAAATAACATCTGGAGGCAAAATGAAACCCCCTTTTCTGTAGATTTTCTTCAGTAGAACAGACATTTCTGACAATTTTCCATACATTTTGCTGCTGTAGATGGATGTGCACAAGTCTTCCATAATTTCTTGAAAGTCAACTTCTCAGGATATTTTCTCCTGAAAGTTTGCAAAGCACCAGAGACAGTAAATTTCCCATTCTGATTACTTGTCCAGACCATAATATCCTCCCCCCCTTTTATAAGAGGCAAATCAGAAATGGAGAAAAAGTATAACATCTCAACTGGTATACACCACTGACCATCCATAATGAGATCACTAACCTTCATAGAAGCATGCTGCTTAACATAAGAGTTATCAGGAAAATTATCTATAAGGGGATTTTCAATTATCCAAGAATCATACCACACAGAAATTTTTGTTCCATCACCAACAATCCATCCAGCATTCTCTTGAAATTCCTTAGCAATCCACTTAACACCAGGCCAAATAGAGGACTGCTTATAATAGCTTATCCACTTACCATCTTTATCTTTATATTTAGCCAGGAAAAAAAGAGCCCATTCATCAGTGGAATTTTCAATTCTCCAAAGTAATTTCATTAACAAAGCCTTATTAATGTCTTCAAACTTTCTAATGCCCAATCCCCCTTCATTCTTAGGTGAACAGAGTTTCTCCCAAGCTAAAGTCACCAATTCCTGTCATCAGCATTTCCTGACCATAAAAAGTTCTTGACAGTTCTTTCACAAGCAGTTATAACTTTGGAAGGCCATTTATAAACTGACATGTTATATAAGGGGATGCTACTCAGAACAGATTGTACCAAGATAATTCTAGCTTGAAAAGAAAGCAGTTTACCAATCCATGAAGCTAACCTGCTCTGAAGAAACTCCACAAAAGACCACAAATGTTCAGCCTTCACTTTTCCTGGAATTAGCATGATGCCCAAATATTTATCAGGAAAAGTAGCAATCTTCATTTGTAGAAGCTCAGAAATATAGGTTTTTCTAGTTGGAGAGGTACCATCAATGAAAAGTTTACTCTTATCAGTACTTATAATTTGACCAGAAGACATTTGATAAGAATTAAGAACTGCCATTAAATTTTCCAGGCTCTTCTTCCCACCATTACAGAAAATGAATATATCATCAGCAAAAAATAAATGTGATGGATGCAAACCATTTCTCACCACCATAGGCTCAATTTTACCATTCATAATCATTTGAGAAAGTTTCCTACTCAAAACATCTTCTGCTATTACAAATAAAATAGGGGATAAAGGGTCACCTTGTTTTAGACCTCTACCCACTCCAAAGAAACCCACTGGACCACCATTAACCATTATAGAAACTTTTGTAGTACTAAGTAATGTATAAATCCAGTTTCTAAAGAATAGAGAAAAACCAAAATTCTTCAAAGCTTCAATTAGAAAACCCCAACTGAGAGTGTCATATGCTTGTGAGATATCAAGTTTCAGACCCACATTACCTCCCCTTCTCTTAACTGACATCTCATTAACTAATTCTGAAGCAAGGATTACTTGATCATGTATACATCTCCCTTTAAGAAAAGCACATTGCTGTGGAGAAACAATCTTATGTAGCAGAGTGCCTAATCTTGTGGTGATGATTTTTGTGATTATTTTAAAACAAAAATTACTTAAACCTATAAGCCTGAACTGATTTGCTATTTTGGCACCTCTACATTTAGGAATGAGAGTAAGAAAATTAGAGTTTAAGCCACTAGGAATATACTGACCAGACCAGCAGAAAGCAATGGCAGCAACAAGATCATCTTTAATAATTTCCCAGCAAGTTCTGTAAAAAATGCCAGAAAACCCATCAGGACCTGGAGCACCATCAGGGTTAAGATCAAAAACAACTTCTTTTATCTCCAATTCAGATGGCACTTTCTCAAGCATTACATTATCATTCTGAGTAACAACATTTGGCACTACATCAAATAATTCAGGCTGCAAAGTAACTGGTTGATGTTGGAATTTTTCAGTAAAATGTTGAATCAAAATATTAGCTATACCATCCTGAGAAGTAATAATTTCACCATTGGAATCAATAAGTTCAGCAATGGCATTCTTCTCTCTTCTTAGCTTAATGCTTGTATGAAAAAACTGAGTATTAGCATCACCATAATTAATCCAATTGACCCTAGCTTTTTGGCTTAAGAAAGAATGATACTGCTGAGCAATAATGTCATGCTGACCATTAGCTGTAACCAGTTTATCAAGCAGAATCATATTAGAAGGGTCAGTATCAGATAACATTGCAGCTTCAGCTAAGTTATCTTCTGCTTCCTTAAGTTTTTGATGAATATCTCCAAAGACCTCCCAGTTCCACTTCTTAAGGAAAGACTTCAGAGCTTTAAGCTTGGCCATAAAAGTAAAAATAGGATTACCATCAATCTCTGACTTCCACACCTCCATAACAACTTGCATAAAATCAGGATGAAGAATCCACATTTTTTGAAATCTAAAAGGAATATTTAAGGCTCTTGGGATGATCTTATCAGAACATATCAGTGGACTATGATCAGAAATTCCCCTTGCACCAACAATATAATTCCAGCCATCATATTTATCCAAATGAATTCCAAATGAGTAATGTAGGTGAACTAAAATTCTTTCTGGGAATACAAGTTCAACAACACGAAAGTGGAATCTACATATCTCAGCAGCAATATGCCAAGGATATGGTTGAAAAATTTGGTTTGGATGATGCATCACCAAAACCAACACCTATGGCTACTACTGATAAACTCAGTAAAGATCTGCAAAGTGAGAAGGTCGATCAGAAACTTTACAGATCTATGATTGGAAGCCTTTTGTATCTAACAACAACAAGACCCGATATTGCTTATAGTGTTGGGTGTTGTGCGAGATATCAAGCTGATCCCCGTGTATCACATCTCAATGCTGTTAAAAGGATTCTACGATATGTCAAAGGGACTGTAGGTTTTGGATACGAGATCGGTACAACACCAGGAGCGGGGAGACGTAACAACACTGTACACAAAGAGCGGGGATTTTCTCAACTCACAATTCATTGGATCCAATCAAAGGAAGGTGCAGCTCAAGCTTCATTATCTCAATCACAATGGGGAGACGCTCAATCCACACCAATCAAAGAAAATTCGAGCCTTACTCAACGGCACCGGGACAACAAAATCGATGTTACATATCAAGGGACCGTGACATTAAATAATCAAGGCGACATGACGATTCGCAATACCTACTGCTCAATATTACAGTTCAACTTGCTTCCCTGCTCGAAACTCACACTCCAACTAAAGACCCGCAAAAAAACATTAAACACAACCACGTCGCGCAAAAAGGGCGTTCGATAGGATGCCATGCCCGTGCCAATTGCAACGGAGAGACCCTATCATTGTTTCCTTGTTGTTCTATTTATTTCTTGCAGGCCTCCATTGGGTGTTAACTCCCAGGATGCTGCTCATGATCGAGACAGGACGTGGCTTATGGTTCCACTTAAACTCAAACAACATGGCTACACCACAAAGGACCGGGACGTCTAAGGAGCGGGACAACTTGCAGTGAATCATGCATGATCAGGGGATAAACACTCGCTATGAAGATGGAGCGCTACTCAGACGCGTTGCTGGGGCAAATATTCATCTTTAACACTAACACGCAAAGACAAGGGACAGAGCTACTCGGACGCGTGGCACATCCAACGTTGCGATACATTTTTTCAACCAATAATGGACTACAAGCTGAACTACAACAACACTCACCTTACATGAACGCACCAACCGCCACACTACAATGGTGCTCGATACCCCCATACCAAACTCATAATGAAAACAGGTCCTCTCGTATACATTTCAAAAATATCTATATTGTTTCCGTCATCTTTTGTCAATTTTCATTTATGATTATCATGGCTCATTATGCCCAGAATAATTGCATACCGTCGAAATTAATCAAACCTTCGATAAGAGTATCCAGCAAACGTATAAATGGGTAAAGCACGTCATGTGTAGTCTCTCCAGATTAACCTCGTCAGCGTCTATGAGTGTAAGACCAGAGGTTCCAATCGATAGCAAGAGATGCCTAACATACCACAAACATCCCTATCTTACGGAGCCAAGGTCCTGATAGGGAAACACCCCACATCTGTTTCTGCTTCCCCCTGGCCAGGGCTTAACAATCAGTGCGACTGGGCTAAAACACTTCTCATATGACTCTGCAATACGAAAATAAGGGGAAAAACTACCCGCAAACCTTACCATCTAGCTCAAAGCTATGATAACGATGCATGGAAATGATAACCTAATGGGTAATATACGAAGTAGTGTCACCCTGTCTGGCACTAAGTAACTAATCCAAAATTATAGATTACGCAATCTTCAAAATACTTGACTGGGGCAAAGTTAGTATTGGTCCGCGCAAGGAATCAACGTCTCATACCATACTTGACTGGAGCAAAGTCAGTATTGGTTCGCGCGGAAAATCAACGTCTCTTACCATACTTGACTGGAGCAAAGTCAGTATTGTACCGCGCGGAAAATCAAAACGTCTCTTACCATACTTGACTGGGGCAAAGTCAGTGTTGGTCCGCACAAGGAATCAACATCTCTTACCATACTTGAATGGGGCAAAGTCAGTATTGGTTCGCGCGGAAAATCAACGTCTCTTACCATACTTGACTGGGGAAAAGTCAGTGTTGGTCCGCACAAGGAATCAACATCTCTTACCATACTTGACTGGGGCAAAGTCAGTATTGGTTCGCGCGGAAAATCAACGTCTCTTACCATACTTGACTGGGGCAAAGTCAGTACTGGACCGCACGGAAAATCAACGTCTCTTACCATACTTGACTGGGGCAAAGTCAGTATTGGTCCGCATAAACGAAATAAAAGACTAAGTATGATTTTGGCTTATAATGAGTAACAGGGGAAAGTATGTATACATACTTTGTTTCGAATATATGTTACCCATCATAACCCAAAATCTAAGAAGGAACCATGGCGTCACAACACAAGCAAAAGCAGAAGACAAAAACACCCAACCCCCAATGTACTACCCGCATATGAGGACGATGTCGCATGCACTTACTACTACTACGCACCATCCTACGATCGGGACAAGCACGCATAGGGCAGGAGCATGAAAAATACGATACGAAAAGGCCAAGACCGCATCATAGGATAGCAGGGATACGCGATGATCAATGCATGAAACAAGCAAAACAAAAAGATTCTTCTTATGGATTGTTCTTTCAACAATTCTCAAGAAGAGGGACAAACTGTAATAGCAAAATTGTCGCCATACACATGGCACGAGATAAAAGCCGAAGCAACTTAACAAGCTACAACGAGTTGTACCCTAACAGCTCTAAGGATGCTTAGCTTTGAAGCTAGGGTTAAAACCGTAAAGAAGAGAAGATATTTTCCCTTTATAATGCTAGAGAATAACCGAAAGAAAGGGAGGGTTTTCGATGGAAAGGAGAGAAGAGGTGAAAGATAGAGGAAAAGGAAATGCAACTCTTGCTATTCTTGCTCTATCCTTACCCTTTTTCTCTCGCGGTACATTAATGGAATCTAAACCTCTTTGTAACGATCATACTATCAATAAAAACACGCACTCAATCTTTTCCTCGTGGATGTAAAGCATCATCACTGATGTCGAACCACGTTAAGCTCATGTGTCGATCTATCTTTTCATACTCTTATTTTCTTATCATTTTGTATGCATAAATCATTTGGTTGTTGAGAACATGGATTTTGTTCTCACAATTAAATCTATACGAGACCCTCTACCCTAAGAGGGGGGGGTCAGAAACCATTCATATCAATAAGAGAGACAGTATTATCCATATTGTCTTCCATTACTTGTGTTCTAGTTACTTGGGTGTGTTGTTTGGTATTTCCAGCAACTACATTTTGGCGTTGACACAAGGTGACAACGAATTCCACTGGGCCAAAAGTCACGTTAGTGGTCGTAGAAGGTGAGGGTGGGAGTTGTTCCATAAAGTACAGAGTAATCTGTCAAGCTCTATGGAAATCCATTAGCTCATCAAATTTTTGAGAGAGTTACCGTGTGTTCGTAGAAGGTGAGGGTGAGAGTTGTTCCATAGAGTACAGAGTAATCTGCTAAGCTCTATGGAAATCCAGTAGCTCACAAATTTTTTGAAGAGAGTTACTGTGTGTTCATAGAAAAAGTGAGGGTGAGAGCTATTCCATAAGATTACGAACTACCCTGGTTTGTTAAGCTCTTTTGGAAACCCAATAGCTCACCAAATAGTCATAGAAATAACTTAAATCCGGCAAAACCATCTTCAAAACGCAACTCATCAGAAACAACTTGAAGATTAGCTAGCGGCAAAGAGACAGAAGGCAGATCCGTCGAAGAAACCAAAGAAGATGATGATGGGAGGAGCAAGAGTACATATCTCAGAGGAGTCAACATGAAAACTATCAGCATGGGAGTCGTCGCATCACCAGCGAGAAGACAAGGAAAAGCACCAGCAACGACGACAACAAACGATGAAGAAGAAGGTTCTGAAGGTAACAGACGGCCAGCGCGGAGCAGAACATCAAGACCGGAACCAACAATAAGAGTCACAAGGCAGATGGAAGCAGCGCAGATCAACTCGCCAAACGTAGAAACGAGGAGCAGAACGAAACAACTAGTAGCAAGAAGACTAGAAGTACAACAAAAAACGAAGCCGGCAGCAAAGAAGACAAAACCACCAAGAAAGGCGCCATCAAAGCCAAAAATCAAAAAACAGAGCCAAAGAGAGATATCGTGGACACAACCAGCACATTTGGAGATTAGAATAGGAGATCAAGAACGCGCGGATGAAGAAAATCTGGTACTTGCAAGATTGGATGAGCTAGCACAACAAATGGAAGTTCAAGCAGCGCAGATACATGATATGGATAATGGAGAATCAGAGGAGTCAGGAGAAGAATCCTCGGAAGCAGAATCGCAAAACACGGAGGAGTATTACGAAGGAAACATAGAGCATCCGGGATATAAGGAAGTGTTAAGAATAAACAGATGTACCAAAGATGATCAAGGAGTTAAAAGAGGCCATCAACGCATCTTCGCTCTCCGGACAAGACAGAAGATTGAAGACATACATAGCTGAAGCAAAAGCATCTCCGTTGAGCGAAGAGTTACTAGAGGGGAGAGTACCTAGGAAGTTCGTCATGCCACCGTTCAAAATATTTGACGGAGGTTCAGATTCGCTAGCGCATCTAAGAGATTACAAGCAAGCGATGCTTCAATGAGAGAGAAACCAAGTGGTCTTATGCAGTTACTTCCAAGTGACACTGGTAGGAGGAGCACACCTTTGGTAGGATCAGATTGCCAAAGGATCGATAAGAAACTTTGACGACATCAACCTCAAATTTCTCATAAGATTCATGCACAACCGGAGCTTCCAGACACCAGTAAGAGTCTTATTTCAACTAAGACACATGAAAGGAGAAACAACACAGCTACGTCAAAAGATGGTTAGATCTGGTTACAGAAATAGGAGTGGTAGATAAAAGTGTTGCCATTCAGTCATTCATACACAGCTTGGATGTCAACACGAACCTTTATCTGCCATTAACGGAGCGTGACGTCGAAGATATATTAGTGCTAAGATAAAAGCAGCAAAGATTTGTTATGTTAGAGGATACGCGGCTAAATGTTCATGAAGAAACTCTAAAGTTCAACAACAGCGCAGGCGCAGCGCACTTACTGAGGAAAAACGAAGAACAGGAGATGCTAAGAAGACACATGGAGAAAAGAGAACCAAAGTGCAAACCATACAAATAGGATGACGGTCAGAGAGAGAATATGTTCGAAGATCGCACATACACAGAGCTCAACACGCCGGTCGTAAACATCCTCAGGGAGCTGGAAAAGAAGAACGACGTGGAATAACCAACATCAAGGGAGAGACAACCAGAGTACGGGAGAAATTCAAGGAATATATGTGAATTTCACGGATACATGGGGCACGATACCAAAGATGAGGAAGTGTTAAGAATAAACAAATGTACCAAAGATGATCAAGGAGTTAAAAGAGGCCATCAACACAGCTTCGCTCTCCGCACAAGACAGAAGATTGAAGACATACATAGATGAAGCAAAAGTATCTCCACTGAGCGAAGAGTTACTAGAGGGGAGAGTACCTAGGAAGTTCGTCATGCCACCATTCAAACTATTCGACGGAGGTTCAGATTCGCTAGCGCATCTAAGAGATTACAAGCAAGCGTTGCTTCAATGACAGAGAAACCAAGTTGAAAAGACGAGGGTATCAAGTACACCACCAATCATTTATTTTAGTCCACCTATAAGTCAAACCTTGAACTGTTCATGTAATCAAGAACTCAAGAACAAGATCTCCTTCAGATCTGATTGATTCACACAAGGGAGTCAATACAAGAATCTGAAAGGCTTATGTCAACAATCAAGTACGATACTTTAATTATAAATGATAAATCAAATATAACGCAGAATTAAAGTAAAGTACACACAAGATTTTTGTTAACGAGGAAACTACAAACTCGTAGAAAAACCCAGGGACCTCGTCCAGTTTGAATACTCTTAAGAATTAAGCCGCCAACACACCTACTCTCAGACTTCGGACTAGCTGGTGCAGACAATATGACCCTAATACGACTATTAGTCACACAGATTTACCCTCAGTATTCCTACGCCTCCAACCACAGCAAGGTGGACACGCACATGTACTCCCTTACGCAAACAAACGTCCTTTACTGTCTTACGCAAGAGTTGCCTCACAACCCGTCGCGGGGACTATCGCTACCCGACCTCCAATGACGATTACTACCTTATGGAAAACAACCAAATAGCAGAAGGTCAAATCGCTAGATGATATCCTTGGTAACTAACAGATATTTCACCGAAGTCGTTTTACACCAAGAGCGAGGATATTCAGTTTACTTAGGAAATAAACACCTCGAGATATTGATCAAGGTTTCAAAAACTAAACTCTCGAAAGAGCAACCTTGTCGTCCCAGTTGGAATCAAGCAGATAGATGTAGCAAGTACGATATGATATGACCTTGAAGAACGGTATACCTGAAAAGAACAAATCTAATAACAACAATCTTGATTCTACTCAATATCTATAGTTTAGGCACACAAACCGAAAGCGGCTTGCTGACAAATCCAAGTTAATAGATAAATGGTATGTTCTAATCACAAAGATCTTGAGTGGCCTTATTGCAGAAGAGAAGGACCGCGAATAAACAAGATTGCAAGATTTGATAGACGTGATAGAACAGAACACAAGTACTATACAAAGAAGACTAGTAAAACATAACCTAGTTTCCCGCAGAGGTACTTCTAGGCTTCTCGATCCCTAGAGAATACTTTTACGCAATTCTAGACCGAGAGCAAAAGCTCAAAGGTAACTGAAAAGAAAAGCGGCAGACACAAGCTAACAATTCCGAAGAAGAGCTTGGTAGAGGGATAAAGCTTT
This sequence comes from Papaver nudicaule, assembly GCA_023529015.1. Taxonomy (NCBI): domain Eukaryota; kingdom Viridiplantae; phylum Streptophyta; class Magnoliopsida; order Ranunculales; family Papaveraceae; genus Papaver; species Papaver nudicaule. The sequence continues at coordinate 11,345 of JAJJMA010284056.1, read as the reverse complement.
CAGGAGAGATATCACTCCTATTTATATTGACTAAGGCTTAGCTTTGAAATGAGGCAAACTTAATTTCGGAAATTCATTAAAGCACATTTCCATATTAATTCTGAAATTCCTCACTTAGACTCATAGCATTTAATGAGATCTAATACTATAGCATTTTACATTAAAGAAAAATATAATTCATAAATGAAAATATATCTTCAATAAATGTTTGGCCAATAGTAAACAAAGCACATAATACTCATAAGGTATATTTGGATATTTCATTAATTCGAAATATGGTGCTTACCAAATATGCTCCCTGAGAAAGAGCTCAATTTGAAACGTGTCCTTTAGTTTCGAAAATCTCCTTAAGGTATTATTACTTCCAAATGTCGTCATCAGCTTTATTAATGTCGACATCACTTCCTAGGCTTTGCTGGACGGGCCAGAACGATCCTAGGTGGAAGTGGGATCAGGTCCAACGTGGTTCAACGTTCCGCATAAACGTATCCATACAGACGTGGACACGCCTTGTGTGTTAAGATTAAGTGAACACGTAGGTTCAAGAGACATTACGAATCACGCATAAAGATATACCATGGATGTACAGTGCATGATTCAGACGAGCAATAGCAAAATGTTGAATCTCCTGAATTCTTGATTCCAATGTAGATGATCACGTTAATGATATCCAAGAATTCAAATCAAAACATCAAATGAATAATCAAATGAATATTTGATCGAGTAGTAAAATCATACGAAGATCTAATCACGTACAGTATTGATCAGAAATCATGTGTCTACTAACTAGAGCGACTAACCATATTTATGATGATGACTCAAACAACTTAGTTGTACGTTGAAGATGAACTAATTCAAACTTCAAACTGAGAATATCAAACTCATTAATTCGTTGAAACACAAATCAAAATGATAGAATTTGAACTTCGAAAATACGCATTCTGAGATAACCATTTTAAGGTTTCGAAACCTACATACTGTTTGGCAGAAACCAGATTAAGGTTTCGAAATCTAAAGTTCATTATATGACCAGAGCCAAATTAAGGTTCCCAAATCAAATTTCCATATAGCGAAACCAATGTGAGGTTTCGAAATCTAGATTCTGTTTAACATAACCTTGGTTAAGGTTTCGAAACCAGAAACACATATTGGAGTTTTATCACATATGTTTGGTGTCGAACTTGAGAGTCCATGTGGTCAAGAACCGTTTCAGCATCACACCTTTTTAGCCTTGACGCACAGGTTATATTTCCCGGTTCACATAAACCTTTAGGAAACCCCAGGGTCTTTTCGACCTTTTAGAACTCACATGGTCAAGATTCATTGATCTTGATTCTCAAGTCACTGTTAGCCAGCAACATAGTTTCAAACTCATGTTGTCTCGTTGGTCACAATATTTAAGTTTCGGACCAATAGCTCACGGATACGAAAACCAGATTATGGTTTCGAAATCAACGTTTAGTTTTACCAAAACCTACATTGAGGTTTCGAACACTGAAAATCCATAAGATGAGATAACAAGAATATGGTTTCGGAATCCAGAAGTTTAATATGGCATACGAGATGTTCATATACAAAATCAAGTAAATGATTTAGAACTTCAGTATCTAGAGCCAAACCAAGACGTGGCATTCGATGCTCAGAACAACAGTATATCGAGTCTACACAACATAAGTGTAAGTCATGATCTCACTTACATTTAGCTCATACAAGTATTTGCTAATCAATCCGACAGAGTCAGACTAGGTAAGTAGAGACACAATACTGTGATGGATTAAATCTCGTAGTACTACCGAGACAACATCACACTGTTATATCCAACTCGAAGGTTTTAGGAAAAACCTTATATTACTTAGAGACGGAGAAGAAAAGAAAGCTCTAAGCAATATTGGAACGTCATAACTTCAACACAACTATCGCAAGCGATAAAGTGGAGTTATCTTAAGACACACTGATCACAAGTGATCAAGTCATAACGTAAAGCTCAAGAAGGAGTTATGTTTTTGTCTTTTCTAGCACAAGTATAAAAGATAATGGAATCGCGTTATTTGGATTCATTAACCTTTTGAATGATGAAGCCGGGTGTCTTCGTTTGATCTTCAGTCTTTCTTCAACCCTTCAAGTAGTGATTCCAAATCCTACCAAAATCTTCCACAACCGAAAGCTAACTCACTAATGACTTTACCTAATGTGTGTTGTTTAGCGGTCGAGTTTTGATCACTAAATTTGACAACTAAGCTTGACATACCAACACTTAGTGAGGTTGACTGAGCCATGCTCTAACACAAGTGGTCTTATGCAGTTACTTCCAAGTGACACTTGTAGGAGGAGCACGCCTTTGGTACGATCAGATTGCCAAAGGATCGATAAGAAACTTCAACGACATCAACCTTAAATTTCTCACAAGATTCATATACAACCTGAGCTTCCTGACACTAGTAAGAGTCTTATTTCAGCTAAGACACAGGAAATGAGAAACAACGCAGCTACGTAAAAAGATGGTCAGATCTGGTTACAGAAATAGGAGTGGTAGATAAAAGTGTTGCCATTCAGTCATTTATACGCGGCTTGGATGTCAACACGGAACTTTGTCTGTCATTAACACGGACTTTTGTCTGTCATTAAAGGTGCAACAAAGATTTGTTATGTTAGAGGATATGCGGCTAAATGTTCATAAAGAAACTCTAAAGTTCAACAACAGCGCAGGCGCAACGCACTTACTGAGGAAAAACGAAGAACATGAGATGCTGAGAAGACACATGGAGAGAAGAGAACCAAAGCGCAAACCATACAAATAGGATGACAGTCAGAAAGAAAAGATGTTTGAAGATCGCACATACACAGAGCTCAATTCGCCGGTCGTAAACATCCTCAGGGAGCTGGAAAAGAAGAACGACGTGGAATAACCGACATTAAGGGGGAGACAACCAGAGTACGGGAGAAATTCAAGGAATATATGTGAATTTCACGGATACATGGGGCACGATACCAGTCAATGCAGACACCTTTTGCATATGATCCAGGGAATAATCGACAACAAAGATCCAACCATGAACAAGTACATAGCGCACAAGGAAAACAATAGGATAGGAGCAACGGAAGCAAGGCAAGCGCATCTACCAGCAACACCAAATGGAGCAGTATTATTATGCGCAGACATTAGCGCGGGAAGCAGCACAAATATGATGGTCAACCTAGCGCACAATGACCAGAAGAGAAGAAGACAAGGGATGAAGATAACTCGACTAAGGAATGGATGATGCGACCAGTGCATTGCTCGAGCAACGAGACCACAGACATCCACAATCATTACGATCCTCTTGTGATCACATTGATCATAGCAGGATGGGCAATACATATGATATTAGTAAACGCAGGGAGTGCATCAGATATATTATTATATGATGCATACAAGGAAATGAAGATCAACGAGGCAGCATTGGAGAAAGCGGGGAGAACTATCTACGGATTTAACGGAACGCGAACGATTCCAGTAGGAGAAGTGGTACTCAAGGTAGCAGCGGGACCAATAGCTTTAGATGTCCGCTTTAGCGTAGTCAACACGGAGTCACCATTCACAACAATCCTAGGGAGAAAGTGGACACACCAGATGAGGGCAATACCATCAACGCTTCATCAAAGCATCAAGTTCCCTACGCCAACGGGGCTAATGGAAAAAAACAATGATTGTCGACTGTCTCGAATGCCCTCTACAGTAATTGACTGGACGCGGTCACCGGTATGGACGGGTCAAAAATAAAAACTAAACCCCTAGAAGATTAGGTGGTTCACGTAGTTAGGAAAAATCACGTAGTGTAACTTAGAAATAACACACTTTGCACATAACATGTTTTACATCGTTTTCCTTATATATATCGTATTCACATAAAAATTGTTTATACACATGCCTAATAATTGCTCTGGCACATTGCACCACAATCACACAACAGGGTCACAAAAACAAAAAATAAAGAGAATAAGAGGAGAATCTATCATACTGGGTTAATACTAATCATTTTGTTTCCTCTGAATCATCCACAGTGTCATCAATCACAGCAGCAGTCTCCGCAGAGTTATTATTAGGAATCACAAAGCATCAGAGCACCGCACAGATAGAAGCATAGTCAGGGCATTCATCCAAAATACGCTCGAAATAGTTAGAAATGGCCGCGAAAAATCAAAGCTTCGTCAATACGCAGCCTACTCTCTAAATAAACTATGTATATGGCAAGATCCGCAGCAAGAAGAAGCATTACCAGCGGCGCGGACAACATCAGTAGCAGCAACAACAAAATTGTCAACCAGATCAGCAGAAGTGGATGAAGTACCAGCAGAAGGCGCAGAACGACGAACGCGAGATCGGGTCCTACGAGGAAGGTTCACAACCTGAAAAATGCGAAGAGATGAGTAGCTGGCAGAGGAAGTCATTAATTTCAGAGAATAGAGAAAGCTTAACTTTTTGAGGAGAAGAAACAACATCTTTGCAGCGACAGCGCAAGCCCTTAAGCTTTCGAGAACCAGCAACATATTCAGAGGAATCATATGCATCCTCACGCGAATGATATGGAAATTGAGGAAACCGACCTTCCAATGCAGCAGAAGGAGGAAGAACCATAGTACGAGGCAACGACGTAGAAGAAAAAATGAGGCAACTTATCCAAAATAAGATGATTCGGCATCCAAAAACGACCAACAAGGAGATACGAAGACATCTCATCATGCACAACATCTACACCAACACGGCCTGGACCATACAACTAGGGTCCGCGCACAACAAAAATTCCAGTATCAATGGGATCAAGACCGAAGGTACGCATCACAGATTTGCAGTCAAGATAGAAGCGCTCATCAGCAGAAGACCCCAGCGGAGCCAGCGTCGCACCAACTTGCGAAGTAAAGGAGTAGATATCATCCACAAGGGCGTTAAAAGCCTCAATAGTATAGCCAGCCTTCTGTTGAACACGATGGCAGCGGAAGAGTTTGAAAAGAAACCAGAAATTAGAATTATATTGAAGATAGGAGCGCATCACTCGGCGGAGAGAAAGCGCGTAGAGGATGAAATGGTAAACCGGATCATACAACGACAGCGGAAATCCGGAAGATAAAAGTTTATGGCTCACCAAGAAAACATGCGGAGTTACGTGAAATTCCTCCACTTTACTGTCAAGAAAATTGGAGCACAAATATTCAAAGGACAAGTCAGGGAATTTCTCATGCAGACCATCCAAGACTGCACTAGAAGGAGGAGGTACAGGTTTAGCAATGGGACGTCTTAGTTCAGGAAACATCCTCACATATATATGATAATCATCAACAACCACAGAGCCTTCAGGATGGCCCATCGCAGGAGGAGCAAGAGGATAGTTATCATATAAGTCAAGCGGAGATGGACCAACCACATTGTCAACAGGCGGATTCTCAGCATCAACAACTAAAATAGGCTCAGCAGAAGCGATACGCGGAGCATCTACAACAACAACGGTTCTTAGCGAAGCGTCCGCATCAACATCCACCAGAGCATCCGCAGCGGTTTTTGGCGGAATACCCACACCGGTGTTCGGTGGAGAACCCCCGTCAGCACCCAACGGAGGCTCTACGACAACATTAAGTGGAGCAACAACCTCCACAGAATAAACAACATCCGCAGAAGAAGGCAACATATTAAAAACATGAGCAGAGGTGTCGATTACCTGAGAAAATCAATCACGGAGAAGACAGGCTCGGAACCACTAGCAGCAGATAACGAGGATCCATTGACAAGCAGAGTAGCCCCGTCAACAGGAGAAGTCTTGAAATAAGAACCAGGGTCCGAATGGTTATAACAGCGCCAGATGCGTCAAGAAGATCCATATCGTCAAGGAAACAATAGTTTGAATCAAGGAAGAGAAACTCAGAAGATGAAGGAACAACTGAAGATGGAGGATTTGTAGAAGACAAAAGATCAAGAAGCGATTGTCTACTCAGACAGACTTTTATAGTTTCAGAATACAACCTGTTCTGCAAGCTGAATATTCTTCCTATGAGTTCCCTCTTATAGCTTCCGAGCGGAGAGAATAATATCGTAGTGGGATTGCCTACTCAAGCAGATCTCTAGCTCAGAATACAACATGTTCTGCAAGTTATGCTCTCTATGAGTTCTCTCTTATAACTCCCGGTGGAGAGAATAATATCATAGTGCAATGCTAAATAAACCCACCAACTCATAAACCCACCAATTTACTTCATGTCCGCCTCGAATTCCTCGACATCAGAACTAAATTTCTCACTGGTACATGGTGGAGAATTAACAGAGACGCATCCTCATGGATTTCCTCTTAAAAAACGACTCGATACCTGAGTCTCAATGAAAACCTCAGAAACATCGCGGCTCTAAACACAGAATGGCCAAATATACCATGGATAAACATGCCATGACCTAAAATACGTCATAGCCCAAGTGCACAAACATACCATAGTCGAAGTGGCGTGGCCTAACACGCCACAAGTAGGCCAAAGCCAAGGCCATGGCGCCATGCTCATGGCGCCATACATTTCTGGCTTTGGCCAAAGCCAAGGCCATGGCCACACTGCCATGACGGCATGCTCATGGCGCCATACATTTCTGTCCTTGGCCATGGCCACACGGCCATGGCGCCATACATTTCTGGCCTTGGCCAAAGCCAAGGTCGTGGCCACACAGCCATGGCGCCATGCATTTCTGGCCTTGGCCAAAGCCAAGGCCGTGGCCACACGGCCATGGCACCATGCTCATGGAGCCATGCATTTATGACCTTGACCAAAGACAAGGTCGTGGCCAGACGGCCATGGAGTCATACATTTCAGGCCGTGGCCATACGGCCATGGCGCCATACATTTCTGGCCTTGGCCAAAGTCAAGGTCATGGCCACACGGTCATGGCTCTATACAGTTCTAGCCTTGGCCAAAGCCAAGGGTGTGGCCATAAAAGCCACAGCGCCATATTCATGGCACCATAAATTCTTGGCCCTGGCCAACGACCAAGGCTACTACCACAAGGCTATGACACAGTATCCATAGCGCCACACCTATTTTAACCAAAATCATGGCCATAGAGCCATGGCCACGCAATGTTGCTTAGTTCAACGCAACTATGTAACATCTGCATATTACACGAGATATCAAAACATCACACGGGGGGATAAGTTTAGGGGTATTGGTCTGGCGGTCTACGGGAGTTAGAAAGAAACTGGTAGAGATGATGGACAGTTACGAGAAAGTGGTGTTGAGTGGACACGTTATACACGACTCTAACAGTTACAGAGCACAACTCATGTCCTCCACTCCTCCGCTCTTCCAAGGCTTACCTTCTTTGTCGAGAGATCACGGTGAGTTCAACACTATAAATAAAGGCTTCCTCTATCTTCCAAGGCAGAATATTCGGAACATTCAGAACAACTGGAATACCAGGACCTCAGAGCACACATACCTGAGTATTCAACACACTTCTAGCCTTGGAGATTTCCAGTCACTCTCACAACGGAGATCTTGAACTCTTACACCCAAAAACACACATCCTCAACCTGATCTCGAGTTTCTTTCACTGTTTCCCTCCCTAGATCAACCTCTATCCTCTTTGTGACCGAAGCAAGACTTGAACGTCCATTGACTTGGTTTAGGCTTGTCTTGTTCGATTTTGATCTCGAGTACTATGAAAGTATCCAGAGACGGTACAATGTTTTTCAGGCAAAAACATTTGGCGACCACAGTGGGAGATTAATCTCTCGGTCTCAGAAGATTTTCTCAAAAAATGGTTGAACTCCGGGCAGGGTCAGACAACAAAAATCCCAACTCTTCAACTGAATGTACTGCAACTTCCTGCGCAACACCTACCAGTCCACCCACATTCAGCGTACCGACATCCGAACCACCCATGATGCTTCCCTGTAACACCTACTGTCTCAGCAACCCTTGTCGCACCCATCGTCATGCCTACTACAAGTACTCCTGGCGTTGCCTCTGTAAATCATGTTGTTCCAGTGACCCCTGCCATCCCAATAACTCCTGCAAATCCAGATCCAGTTAGCACGCCTTGTAGCAACCCCTCTTATTCGATCAGGATCAATGATACCACCCTAAACGAAAGGGAAGTGCCAAAGAAACTAACCACGGAGGATTAGCCAAGCAACAATACGATCTTACAGAAGACCAATCAATTTTTCGCTACCCAAGTTGAGGTATTGGCTTGTCCCAAAACTCTTAACTACAAAGCCATCATCAAGTTCACAAGCCAAAGGAACTCCCAGGATTGTTGCTGGTACTAACGTCATTGTGATCCACATCTGGGATGATGAGACGATCCCTACTCAAACAGAGTTTCAACGTGAAAAGAGCCACAACACAAATACGTCACTAAAAGACGATTTGGATAGACTACTCCAAAGCCCAGAGGAGGAGACGACGCTACCTGTTCACCATCACCGACAACTGTGCCCACACAAAGTATAAAGGATCCCTCTTCCCAAGAGGGGAACATGAATACCACCACGTGCTGAGACTCGGAGAATCCTCGAAGCCCCTCATTGGCAGAACCTGTACTTGGTACAACAACCTTGCCCGAGCATCATGGGTACATGGAGTAAGATGGTGAATGCGTTCTACCGCAAGTACTTTTTCGTATCAGAATAGGATCCAAGCTCTCGACTAACAAAACCACAATTGGTGGATCCCTACGAAACGATCCCCGTCTACCGAGCCCTTCATGAAACTGCAAAAGATCTGCCACGACTGCACCAACACTACTGGAGAGGCTCAAACCCCTAAGGAGCGAAGAGGCTCGTAATACCAACGGTGACAACAGCCTGATCAACAACCAGTACAACAACAACCTACCACCATGAGTACCATCAGCGAAGGGAGTAAGAGGAAAAATCCAGCTACAGAGGTCACACACCCAAAGCATACAACTTCAAGCTCGGCTTCGAGAATTCGAGGTGACAACATGAGTCGAAGAAGATCACAACACAAAGCACGATGCCACGGGTCACGACAACACAAGTTACGGAGCCCTGAGTCATGATGCCACAAGCCATGGCGCCACAAATCACAGCACCACAACTGAACCTTCACTATTATAGAGTAATAAACCCTTAAGGAGCGAGGGAGCGAGGGAGCTCGTAGTACCCGTGACGACAAAGGATCTATAAACAAACATTAAAGAGACGGACATCCCATCATCACCAAGAGAATGACGACGAGACATGGGGACTTCCAGAGTTACCACTGCAGCCAGCCAGGAACTCCAGGGTTTG